>JAFIDM010105953.1:56106-87210 GCA_023159025.1 Thereuonema tuberculata | reverse complement strand
TAAGAAAATTCAAAATAAGTTCCTAACCATGGGAAGAAGACTGGAGCCCACAACAGACAGTTATTCTAAAGAAAACGAAGACCTACTTTAAGTCTGAACCATCGAAGTCAGTAAATAAGAAAACTCTTAATAAGTTCTCTACCATGGGAAGAAGACTGGAGCCCACACCAGACAGTTATTCTAAGGAAAACGAAGACCTACTTTAAGTCTGAACCATCGAAGTAAGTAAATAAGAAAACTCTTAATAAGTTCCCTACCATGGGAAGAAGACTGGAGCCCGCACCTGACAGTTATTCTAAGGAAAACGAAACCTACTTTAAGTCATATCCAACTATAAAATATAGGGTAAAGTGACCAAATGTCGGCCGGTGCCCAAATGTTGGCCATCAAATGTTTTTTGTATTGGCAGAAACACGTAGTGGCCTAGCTGTGGTTTTTTTCATTTTACACGATTTTTACATCTTTAGACTACCATCCTATCTTAGTTTCAATTGTCATCTCCAGATGTCGCAATTTACTTTAAGCTCTCATCAAAGACGTGAGATTGCTTGTTGCCAGAAACGATTGTTTTTGCGAGATTCTTCAGATTGCAAAGTTAAGAATTCATTTTCTCCAAGCCAAAGCAATACTTAGTTTTCATGATTTTTATATGATTTTGATATTAGCAAACACTCATCTGATATTTTAACGTTATTTCCAAAGTACTTAGTATTTATTACTTCAGATTTACATTTAATTTTCCTATTTCAAGTTGCCCTAATGTAGGCCATGGATTGCCCAAATGTCGGCCAGCTATTGACCAAATGTCGGCTTGCAGTAGCCCAAATGTCGGCCATTACTTATTTGTAAGCGTGTAGCTTAGACTACTTAATAGTTTAGTAAAAAAATAAAAACATCTTATTATTATTATTAAATTATTACTTATTTAAGACTAGTGGCAACCCGTGAAATATTAACGGAAGTAAAACAGATTCCATATTTTTGAAATATCGTGACATTTTTCAAAAACCCAAGATTGAAAACGATGTTTTAAGCTTATTTTTTGAAAGCCATGACTTCCATAACAGCCCAAGTATAATTTGACTGATGACTAAGCAATAAAACAACATATGTATTTTGATCATGGTACTTCTTGCAAGCATGTAATTATCCATTTTTAGAGGTTAGTTTCTTAATATGCTTGAAGAGTCAAAAAGTTGTGTGAGTCATTATAGCATTATTATAAGTTAACCTCCTGCTCTAAAAAATGTCGATTCACTCAAAGAATAGCGCTGTTGGAATGACAAGGAAATGTTGGTCGCGCCACCTTGTATTTTGTTTCTTGCTTAAATACTGTGTCTATAGTGCTATTGGGATGACACATAAACACACTAACCGACCAACATCCGTACTTACAGTTTTTGCCTATTAAAACGATGATTAGGCCTATACTTCTTTTCGAATATAAGAATATATATAGGCTGAAAGAAATTAATTTTATAAAAAAACATAATGTGATATATTTAAATAGAGGATAGTATCCGATGTTTACATTTCTATCAACGTCTAGCCTAGATCTCATGACATAACCAGGAAATCCCTAGTTTTTTTCCGAATTCACCGAGACATAGCCATAAAATAGTTTTTTAAAAAGGGAAATGTTAGTATTAACGTCCTTTTAACTGTCGAGGAAATTATGGGATGGAGAAGGACAATTTGACTAGAAAATGCATAGGAAAATTAATTTCTTTTCATCTATTTTTGCAATATTTCCACTGTAGGCTAGGCTATTGCACATTGAAACGATCAGAGCAAAGAATTATTAAGCATATTAAGTTTTATAAATTCCAGAAATTCCATGGATAAAATAAGGTTACAATAAATACAATAAATTACTTGCAATAAACATTTTATATTAACGTCAGACGTGATAAATGAAATGAAACTGAAAGCTGCAAAAGAAAAGGAAGAGCTACAAATAAATAAAAGAGAAAATAGGCTTTGCATTGGCTTATTAACGCACACATTAGAAAAAAAGCGGTTGATAATACAAGAAGAAGAAAAAAAATTATGGCGGACATTACCTTGGCAATCGTCTTTAGAAGTCTCGAAGTTTGGTGAAAAGGCGGTGATATAACTCTTAAATCCAACTCCAGCTATTCTTTCACGAACGGAAGGATCTTGCTTGAATTTACGCTCGAGCGACATTAAACGTCTTTGAGCAACAGCACGAGAGTTATCTAATTCGGCAGGATTTTTCGAAAAAGGCAAGTTAACAGAATATCTTCCGTCTTTATCTCGAGTAACAGAAGCAGTATATAGATTTTCACATTCTATCTCTTCAGGAATGAAACAACGAGAACGAGGAACTTCTTCTAACTCCCAAAACTTATATAAGGCATTATTAAGATCAATACTAGCCGTTATAAAAATAAAGCAGTAGAAGGTTGTACTATTCCATTGTAAGTCTCGTCATAAGATGTAGGGATATCACCCAAAAGAACATATCCAAAAGCGGTTTGAAGAGTAGGAGGTGCGGATGAACCGGAATCAACCCGATTACCCACATATATATAAGGGAACAACTGAGCTCCTACCACAATGTCAATACCTCCGGGAATATTCCACGTAAGGTCTGCTAGCGACAGATTACTAAGATAAGACATATTACTATAATTCACATAACGATCTGGTAGATTATCAGTAATTGCATCAACTCCCAAAGCGTGTTTATAATATTTATGCGGAGATACATGAGATTCAAGTGTCAAATAAGTAAAACCATGAATAGGTCTCGATAACAATCCTATTCCCTTTATGAATGAATTATTCAAAGGAGTGATAGGTAGATTTAACACCGTACAACAATCCACAGTAATTAAATGATTCTGAGAACCATTATCAATTAAACATCTAACCAACTTCCGGTTACTATTATCACCTTGAGCATACACTTGAGCAGTTGATAATAATATTGTAAACCCTGGTTTTGTCTTTGCAGACAAAGAAACTGTAGTAGCAGAAGGTATAAGTGATACTGGTTTGACCTGAGGTTTATTAGCCGGAATTGAAGGATCTGTTGAGGTCACAACTGAAGGTAAAACAGTGGCTGTATTGTTTGCCTTGCGAGAACCATCCTTACATTCTGCTGACCTTTGACCATTCAAGAAATGTAAAAGAGTATGATGTCTCTTACCACAAGTTTGACAAGAACGACGTGACTTACAAAATGAAGTTAGATGGGGAAGGCTTAGACAATTTACACAACCTCGCCTTGATTTGACAAATTCATATCTACGTTGCGGTGAATCCAGCTGTTTAAATTGTGGGCATTGATAAAGGTGAATATGATCATTTTTACCACATAATTTACATGAAGAAGTGCCACTACTCCGTGGTTATTGTGTAACACCATTGAAAACAAATAGTTTCGAAGTAGTACGAGAATTACGTCCCAAAGAAGTAGAAGAAACAGCCGATCTCTGAGTGGATACTTGGGATGTCATTGCATTCGTAGCGCTGCTCAATCGCTGCAAGATTCTCACTTGATCCTGACTAAATTCAATGAATGCTTGACAGGTAGGAATCTCTTCATTACTTACTGACAATTCAAAGCTGTGTACATTCTGGGCATCTACCTTTTTTAATGGAATATGTAGCAAAATAAAATCTGTGAGATCCTTTATTCCTAATTGCTTTACAGCAGCAATAGAAGCAGAGTATGTGTTTTCGTTTTATTAATAGTCAATTAATAATTTGTTATTTCTCATGAAATATTAGTGAACCAATCGAAATTTATTTGCAAATTGTTTAAAAGTTACTGTTGTATCACCGAAAGAAAACCTTTGGATCGTGCACTGAAATTAGCATTTCTTTTTCTTGGGGGGACATTCCTCTTCACTGCTGCTGCTGCTGCTGCTTCTCTCTTCACATTCTTCCTCCTCCTCCTCACATTCATCCTCGCTTTCCTCCTCGCTTTCTTCTTCTTCGGAGGGGCAGCATTTCTTCAGGCATTTGATAGAGTAACGGTTGGTGCATGGGTTTTGCTTGAAACATCTTTTGCATATTCCTTTCTTCAGAGCTTTCTTGATTTCACACTTGAGAGTCTTGTCTTTCATCTTAATGCAGTCATTTTCACGGATGTACCCGAAGATCTCCAGAATGGTTCCTCCCTCTCCACCGTTCAAACATTTAGCAGCTTTCACGACAGCCTCGAAGACGTCTCCCATTTGTTACTTTATTTTGAGTCATCAAATCCTAGCAATGGAAAGCGGTTTAGTTTTTTTCTCTGAAGAATGGACGGATCTTGGCATTCGTCTTTAGAAGTCTCGAAGTTTGGTGAAAAGGCGGTGATATAACTCTTAAATCCAACTCCAGCTGTTCTTAAAAGCTTGCTTAGAGACGTCTCAAAAATATATATATATAAAAAAGAAGCGGAGAACATAAGTTGTCAGGTTTCAAATTGCGGTACACACTTCCCTTGCCATGTGCTCCAAGATCATCTGACCAAAAAAAAAAATACTCTTGTGGCCAAAAACCAAGTCAAATTCATACGCCAGATGTCGCCACAAAATAAAACAAAAGAGCAACTTCTAAATGTATTATCAACGAAAAAAAAAAACGTTATGGCGCGGCCAGGCTTAAAGAAGCTGCTTTGAAGAAAGAGAAAGCGAAAAACAGCAACAGAAACAAGAGTTGAAGAAGAAGAAACAAAACTCACAAAATCTAACAAGGAGAAGAAAATAAACATTTTCATAATATTTTTTATATAAATTTGAATTCTAAATGTTAAAATGAGATTTTTTTAAAGAAATTCCTGTGAACAGCAATGTTTAACTGACGCATTTTTTTAACTGGCCAACATTTGGTCTTCCACTGGTCAACTTTAAGGCACCCTGGCCGACATTTGGTCACTTTGAAAGGTTATCGTAATTAATGCGTAGTTAACTTAATAATAGGTATTTTTCGTAATGCCATACTTCTTTATTTCATCAAAATTACAATAAATCTAATAGCTTGTTTCAATCATATAAACTAAGTCATCAGATCTTTTATTTTCTGGTAATTTGTAATATGTGGCCGACATTTGATCACTTTAACTTATTGGCTATAAGATAGCATGCTAAAATGAGAGCTATTTTTGTTTTTATGTGAACACAGTGAAATTTTAAACTACAAATTATCTTAAGTGAGCAATATATTAGTATGAAATGAAATAAAAAGCAGCAGCAATATATCTTCTTCTTATGTCTGCTACTGGTGTATTTCCTTTTTTTTCTGTTAATAACAGGTGGATATATTTTTTGAACACTTAAATTTCTTTTTCAACGTTTCTTCGTCCTTAAATATCACTTGGATTTCTGTATATTGCAACTTTAAAATTATAATTGGGTTTTAAACTTTCTTATATTCATTTTATCTCTTAAAATACTGTGTAATGATTTTAATATAGTTTATGTGATGACTATTGATTGAAATACTCACCCGTAGCCCAAAAGAAATAAAGACTTCACAAATCTCGATAAATGTTAACATACACATGCCGAGAAGTAATCCAAGGCAGCCTCCAATGTCATTAACAAAATGATAAAAGGTGTAGACTTGATATTCTTTGGTAATGAGTACTTTTTTTGGACCAAAACGAAATTCAATTAAAGGTGTTGCATTGCTAGAAAGTAGAAAAGTGTTTGAAATTTCAAAGTTGGAATCTTCACATTTTAGAGGACAATTGCAGATCAGTAATCTCTTCAGCATATCTCTGGCTAACTCATATGTCTTTGTCATTTCATTAGAAGTTTTGCAATCAGGTAGATTAGAGTCTTCCATAAATAATAACCTAATAAAAAATCATAATTAACTTGTAAACAATTGCAAAAAATGATACATTCATAAATAGTTACTAGAAAAATAGTTATTAGAATGACGATTATAAAAATTATATTTTCCAACATAACTATTTGGGAATCCACTCATTAAGCTAGCTTTTTGTGGTATGTACTTTACAATTTCCTTTAATAAAAATAATTTCAAATCGTCAGTAACATCTGAAATTTTAATCCACAAACAGCAAATTTTAAAGTAAAGCTCAGTAAGTATTTGATTGTTACACGTGAATTGGGAAAAAATAAGTTTTGGAAATTTTATTTTTCTTAGTGATAAAATAAAATAGAACTAATCGAGAAAGCTTTAAATGTATTTTTTTTTTTGAGTGAAAGTAAAAATTTGTTAACTTTGAAATGGCGAGATGACGTCAGAAACTGAGAGAATCGGAAGTTAACTGCTGTACTAACGGAAGTAACAATTATGATTTTTTAAAAAATGATGATGGCCGTGTGTTAACAAGGCAAGATTAGCGTTCTGGCTCTTGCTAATAAAAGAATTATCGGAAGATGCTATGTCCGATAGAACTAATAAATTACAAACTTGTGTTAGTATTTAACCTAATGTTTAAAGTAAAAGGTTGTGTGCCTTAAGTGTTAATCAGTTTGCAATAATTAAGTAATATTAAAGACAATTCTTAATAAAGAAACAAAGCTCGGCCTAACAGGATAGAACGAACAAGGCTGAGTCGACATAACAGGCAATCGTAGTCCACACTGACCAAAGATTAGATCCTGATGATAAGAGGTTGTATCAGCGCAGTTAACATTTGCTGGAGTTATAGCAAATGTATCAACGCACTCAAATTATTGTAAGTAACGATTCACTTTCTACGTTCATCGAAGAACATAGCCAGATGACTCACACAAACATGATGAATGGAATGCAAAACATGGCTGACATTTACGATTCTGAATCAAAGGATTTTAAAAGACATTAGGTATTACAAACAGACATATAACAGGGGAATAATATAGTTCATCAAGAAACTGTTAGATATTATTCATGGTATTTTATGAGTTTGTGATTTGATAGTAAAATTCCATAAAAGTCGGAAATGGAACAGTGACTTATCATATGTTAGGATATTTTAGGGAAACCCAACTATTAGGGAAACTTTAGTTACAATAATGATCGAAGAAATTATTGCTACCAAGTAAATTGCTACTAAATAAACTAGTGAAATTACACAGATTAGTTCACGTGTAATTCGATCTCATACAAGTAAAAGGAATGGATTGCATACTAGATAATTAGTACATTATGACATGAATACACATTGGGTAAAAACCATTAAGATTTCATACTCGGTGAGAAATACATTATCGTTTTGTTAGTGAATCATCCATTGAAGATGAACTGAACTCAATTAACATATAATTATTGAGTAGTAATTAGAAGATACTTGAGTGATAATTATTGTGAGTTTAAGTAAATAACTTGATAGAAGAAATCATCCTGACTGCACTATGAACTTTAAACTTTAGAAGTGTAATGAATTGTATTTATTGGCTTATATAAATGTTTTTGATTTTATGCAAGTTTACCTTCTTATTTATTTCTCTTCTCACTGCGCATAACCTCGCTCTGCTAACTCAGTACTTGCGAATGCATTTAGCAAACACATCACAGTTGTCTTGTTGGGTTCATAAATTACTTGTTAATTTAAAATCAATTTAAATGAGCCTAACAATAAGAATCTCGAACTTTAACATATCAAAAAGGTTAAACCAAAACAAAACAATTCAACAAAATAAAAACCATTCATATTTACACAATGATACTAAAGTTAAAGGATCTTATAACTGCGTTTTAAAAAACATGATAGAAGTATGACAGAAAACGTCAAAGGCTTGCTGAACAATATTGTAGAAGCTTTTGTTAGGTAAGCAATTGAGAAGGCTCTAAATGCTTGAAAAGATGGCAGTCGGTTGAAGAATCTATAAAATACGAAAGATGCTTTTATTAACAATAACAACAGCTGCATCAACTGATATGAGCAACAATGACAAGAATCGAAACCACTGTTGCAAAAACAATCGTAACAATTGCGTAACAATTGATGCAAAATAATAAAACGTCAACCTTTTAACCTTGTTTTGAAGTTCATGCTTGTCAACTTGAATAAGAGCTCTTTAAAGTTGAAAATAGATTTTGTCAATTAAAAGAAATTTAATATCCGGATTTGTTGTTGAAATAAATGTGAAACGGTACTTGCACTTGAAGAGCATTAAAAAGTTTGAGATTTAAACTTTCTTGGTGATGAAGATTAAAGAATTCTTCTTGAGTGATCCAAGCTTTCGAACGCTGTCATGGAGTCCATCTTCAGGGAATGATAAGGGAGATCACCGTGGGCTGGGTATTCTTTAAAGTTTACAAAATGACGTCCCTCTGAGGTCTATTGTTAGCGCCACTTGCCAAATTTCTAACTACATTGCTAGAAACTCTGGTAGGGAAGTGCCCAAACGTGTCGGATTCACGTCGTTCATCGGTTCTCTCCAGTCTTAAGAATTCAACCTGACGATCTACTTGTCAGCTTTGACAATACATCCCTTTTCACCAAATTTCCTCTCCATGGCTCCCTTTCTTTACTGATTTATTATTTTCCTCCGGACATTATTACCCTTTTTAAGCATTCCCTTACCTCTTCTTATTTTATTTACAACAGCTAGTTCTATGAACAAGTTACAGTTTGGCACTCTTCCTTGTCATCGCCAACTTCATCATGAAAAACTTCTGAAATCTTCCACCTTCTTCAGTTACATCGATGACACTTCCGTCATTTGGCCGCACGGTCGTGAGTCTTCAATGGAGTTCCACACCTTTCTAAATAGTAGATATGTCCCAACAACGCTGAACAACCAGCATTATTTTCACAATGGAAACGAAAAAAGATGTTACCTTTTCTTGACATCCTCATCCAATGCAAACTTGACGGAACACTAAGTCATAGTGTATATCACAAACCAACTCATGTGATGGATATTAGAATGCCTCCAGCTGCCACCATCCATCCTATTGGATCTTCAAACTGGTTCACCTTCCACCAATAGAGGCCGGCTATAAATCGATTTAAAAAGCCCACGGTGATCTCGGTTCTCATTCTCTGAAGATGGAGTCCATGACGGCGTCTAAAAGCTTGAACCACTACAAAATTCATACTTGGCTGGAAACCCGAGAAGAATTCTTTAAAATTAAAAAAAAAATACTATGCAAATTAAATTGTATAAAAGCTTAACGTAGGTTAAAAATTGACATTTACTTGAATAAGAAGTCGCCAAACACACAAAAATTTGTTAAAAAAGTTTATGTAATAAAATATTTTAAAAATACATTACAGTAAAACCAGGTCGAGAGCTTTCGGAAACTGTGCGTTTCCCTTGTCAATCCTAGGATTGTAGCTAAAATTTGAAGCTTGTATACATGCTTAGACACATTTTAATAACTAAATTACAAAACACGACCTGATTTCGGATGAACTCCAACCGTTCTCAAGTGCTTAATGAAATTACAAATACAGGTTTTTTAAAATGTTCAAACATGAGTGGAAATTTCCAAGCTTCAGAAATTTGCATATAATGATGCTTTTGGGAAAAATTGCTGTGTGATGATGATTGCTAGCATCCTGGACAATAAGGAAACCATGTGCATCTTCGTAAACAAAGGTGGCTGGTCATTGTGGGGATAGTAAGGTAATCGTTATCTGCATTAGCTGAACCCTGGATTGCTAAAGATTCCTAAAACTTTCTTATGAAATTGTCACTACATTTTGTTAAAATTATTGCATCATCAAACGATCAGATATGTTGTTGCATTTCAGGTAATGCATATAACGATATCTCACTATCCCCACAATGGCAGAATATGCTCTAACGAGTCACGAAGGAAGAAAAGAAAAAGATGAAAATGAAAAATGAAAACGAACTGAAATTTTAACTTAAGCAGAAACTTAGGAATCTTTTTCATTTACCTTAGATTTCAGTCATATATCTGATCTAATTTTAATTTTAATTTCTGACAATTCATGAAAAACTTAAATTTTAAAAATAAACAAAAGAAAAAAAAACATTATAAGCATTGAAAGAGACAAAAGAAACAAAATTTTCTTTTGTCTTTGTAGTGCAAAAAATCAGATCTTAAAGTGGTTAAGTTTCTCAAAAATTTTATCTTATAAAGCATCATTTTTCTTTTGTATTTTAAAGAATTCTTTTAGATGCGCTCATGCAACTTGTTTTAAGTTTTCTAGATGTATCACTCGACCAGCCACCTTTGTTTACGAAGATGCACATGGTTTCCTTATTGTCCAGGATGCTAGCAATCATCATCATACAGCAATTTTACCCAAAAGCATCATTATATGCAAATTTCTGCAGATATTCAACATTACGGTTGCAAAGTGCACTCCGATATTCCACTGTGCGTTGGGCCAACGAACGGCGGGTCTCTCCTACGTAATTACAGTTAGTATTTTTACATGGTAAGGCATAAAGTAAACCTGTAGATACGCAATTCTGCAATTTATCAGGTTGGTTTAGCGTGTTTGCGATAGTAATGTTCGCTGGTGAAGTGAGAGTGATGTTCGAACCTGCACAAATTGGCGATAACTTGGGAAACAAACGAGAATGGAAGTCGATATCTACAATTAGCTTAGGAGTCAATCTATATAAAATGAACCAATAAAAAAGTAATTTGTTGCTGGTATATTTTATTTTATTTTTGATAGTACATTTTCTGTTTATATATACATTTGGGAGTGCAAAACGATTTTTTTTTAAAAATTTATTATTATTACTTAGGCTTTTATCAGCCATTTTGTACATGAGGGTGGACGGTTTTTGGTGTTTTCAGAGGTTAGCGATAAGTTAAATAACTTTTTTGTTTATTAGGATATCAACTTGGAATAAAAAAAATCTTATTCTAAATAATACCATCTACAAATTATCTTATGACCAAAAATGTGTTATGTTGTAAGGAAGTAACCTAAATTTTAATTAGAAAAATGTGTTTTCGTTTAGAATAAATTGAAGATTTAGAAGATTTTTTTTTCCAAGAAGGGTTCAAAACATAACTTTAATGTTTTTTTCCCTTAAAAGTATAATATAGAAGAAGACTTAAAAAAAATTTGATAACTTTTAAATGCCACCTTTAGGTTTTACAGGCCTTCAAATATCACAATTCGTCCAAAATTCCGATTTTCAAACAGATATATCTGTAATGGTGGCTGAATCAAAAAATCTGAAATTTTCAAAAAATACTGTTCTAGTATCTGGTAATAACCCCATGAATTTTCATCATTGTGTTTTAACCAGAAGTATTTTTTTTAATTAAAGAAAAAAGCAAAAATACACAGTATGACGCACAATGATGCAGACTTGCAGTGTTAAAACACTTGAAAAAACACATCTAATAAACTAAATAAATAATAAAAAAACATTTTTTTTACTAAAGGAGCATTTTTTTGAATATATCCTCAGTCAAATGTTTTTGAAAGCAGCACACAGTTGCGGTTCTATGGTCCAAATAGTAAGTTATAACAGACAGGCTTCTGTGGCTGATTTCACTATCATGCAGTTCATACAAGGGTGCAAGGTAGCTTGAGGGTTACTCCAATAATAGTAGGTCTGGATTTCAATTACAGTTTACACATTTTGTACTTATAGGCCTAGAATAGATTAGTTTATTAGGTGTGTTTTTTTAAGTGTTTTAATACTTTAGGAGTCTGCGTCTATGTGCGTCGTACTGTGTATTTTTGCTTTTTTCTTTAATTAAAAAAAATACTTCTGATTAAAACACAATGATGAAAATTCATGTGGTTATTACCAGATACTAGAACAGTATTTTTTGAAAATTTCAAATTATTAGATTCAGCCCCTATTGGAGATATGCCTGTTTGAAAATCGGAATTTTAGACAAATTCCGATATTTGAAGTCCTGTAATACCTAAAGGTAGTCTTTAAAAGTTATCAAATGGTTTTTAAGTCTTCTTTTCTATTATACTTTTAAGGGGAAAAAACATTAATCAAGTTGTTTCAAGTTGATATCTTAATAAACAAAGAAGTTATTTAACTTATCGCTAACCTCTGAAAACGCCAAAAACGGTCGACCCTCATGTACAAAATGGCCGATAAAAGTAATAATAATAATTTTTAAAAAAAAAAAACGTTTTGTTCTCACAAATGTATATATAAGCAGAAAATGTACTGCATTGGCAAAATTAACGCACACATTTTAAAAAGGCGGTTGATAATACAAAAAAAGAGAGAAAAAAAAATGGCGGACATTACCTTTGGCGTCGTCTTTAGAAGTCTCGTAGTTTGGTGAAAAGGCGGTGATATAACTCTTAAATCCAACTCCAGCTATTCTTAAAAAGCGCGTATAGAGACGTCTCAAAATATATAAAAAAAAAATGAAGAAAGTAAGCAGAGATCATTAATTATCAGTTTGAATCAGGCCATCTGGAACACCAAACCTCTCATCCGCCATGTGCTCAAAGATAAGTAAGTTATTATTTCGTTGCCTAGCAACGCAAAAATTCTTCCACCAGGTGTCGCCACAGACAAAAACAAAAGGCGTTACTTCAAGTATTATCAACAACAACAACAAAAAAAAAAGCGCTGTGGCGCTGCCATGCTCCCGGCCCATTGAAAGTTTCTAAATTTTCAAAAAAATAATAGTCTAAAATTGAATTTGCGGGCGGAGAAAAAAAAGCTAAATATATACTAATATAATATATAAGTCGTCTATATAAAAAAAAATATAAGCTAATGAATGTTGAACAGATGCAAAAAAAATTATTGAGTAGGCAAAGGATAAAGTTTTAGTACGGGATGTTTAAAAGTCCCGTTTCTAGTTTTAACTAAAACTACTCTGACTATATTATCCTTGCCTGGAGAAACCTCTTGAATAATACCAACTGGCCAATGGAGGGGGGTAAATCATTTTGATCTACAATTAAAACCGTTCCAACCCTTACTGGATTTTCTGGGGTACACTATTTTTGCCTAACTTGCAACATATATAAATATTCAATTCTCTATTTTCTCCAATAAGACTGAACTGAACTGTCAAGTAACTTTTTGAGGTTAACTAGATTACAGGAATCATCAGGTAAATCAAGTGCGGGTAAGTATTGAAGAGGAGAAGACATGAGAAAATGAGCTGGAGTTATAACTTCCGGATGTGGATCAGAACTTAATAGACAGAGAGGTCGTGAATTTAAAAGGCACTCAATCTGAACAAGCACAGTTAACATTTCGTCATATGATAATAATTGCGTATCTAGTACTCGATATAAATGAGTCTTAACACTTTTAATGTTCGATTCCCATATTCCCCCAAAATGTGGAGCATGAGGTGGAATCATCTTCCATGTAATACGATAATTAGTTAAATCTTTATGAAGAGCCATTCGATAGTAACATGAAAGTAAAAACTTATACAAATCATCAAGTGGAGCCTTAGCACCATTAAAATTAGTTCCATTATCTGAATAAATATAAGAGACTGGACCACGGCGAGAAACGAAACGCTTAAAGGCTGCCAAAAACGAATCAGAAGTGAAGTCCGAAACAAGTTCAAGATGAATTGCTTTTGTGCAAAAACAGATGAACAAACAAAGATAAGCTTTTTGCAAGTGATGACCTCTTCGCCGAGAAAGAGTGATTTTAAGGGGACCTGCATAATCCACACCAGTGTGTACGAAAGCTTTGGTCTCCCAAACTCGATAAGATGGTAAATCAGCCATTTTCGGCGTAGGATGAGTAGGTGATAGTCGAAAGCAAAAATTACAGATATGAACGCTTTTACTGATTATAGATCTGGCAGAAATTATTCAAAAACGTTGTCGAATAAGAGACATAAGCAAACTCGCTCCAGTATGGCAATTTCTCTGATGAAAGTGGTCAATAAGAATATCCACGACATGATCTCGTTTGGGAAGTAATGCAGGATGTTGACATTCAAAGGGAAGATCAGATCTAGACAGTCTTCCTTCAATACGTAATATGTCTTCTTCATCAATAAAGGGACTAAGACGTCGAAATGCTCTTGAAGGCAATCTAGATTGTTTTAGAAGGTGTAATAAATCAGCAAATGCACAGATTGTAGTGATGAGATAATGATCTTCTCAGCGGCAATCAAATCTGCAGCAGAGATCTTATTAGAAAATGGAAGTTTTTTTCATAAAACGCAGTACATAAACTACGATGCGGAAAAGTTTATTCCAAGATTATATGCGTTGGCTAAGAGAATATATGATTGACTGTTCAGACAAACAAGTTGCGGTTAATGTACAAGTTTTGAATTCAGGAATTTGTTCGTACGATTTATTTGAGAATGGCTTAATAGGCCATTCTGATGATCGTTTCTGAAGCCAAGAAGGACCTTTACACCAAAGTTCATTAGATATTAATTGAGAAGGTAATAATCCTCTTGAAAGACAATCACTAGGATTCTCAATACCAGATATATGATAAAAGTTAATTGGATTAAGGTTTTCTTGACATTGTGCGATGCTATTACTCACAAAAATTGACCAGCGGTGCGGAGAGGAATGTATCCAAGAAAGAGCAATGGTGGAGTCAGAAAAGGCATATATATCTTCAATAGGAACACGAGAATGATAAGAATCATAAACAACCTTGAGCAATTTACATAGTAAAACAGCTGCACAAAGCTCAAGGCGAGCAAAAGTAATAATTTTCACGGGAGAAACCTTAGACTTGGAACCTAAAAGTCGACAAGTGATATTACCAATGGAATCAGTAACATGCAAATAAATAACACAACCATAAGCACTCAGACTAGCATCACAAAAGGCTATTAGATTCACCCGACAATTACCGAGTACAGCAATATGACGAGGAATCACTCAGCTCGAAAGTAATGGTAATTCTTGAATGAGCAATTTGAAACGCTTAATGATTGAATCAGGCGGAGTTTCATCCCAATCTACTTTACTATAGAAAAGCTCTTTGATTAGCAACTTCGCATAAAGAATCACAGGAGCTACTAAACCCAACACATCTAACAAACGTGCAATAAGGGATAAAATCTGGCGTTTTGTGCATTTGTCTTCGGTTTCAGCAGTTGTTATCTGAAATGTATCTTCTACAGGCAACCAACAAAGACCTAAGACCTTTAAGTTAAACTTACTGTCTGGTAAGTTAACTGTAGAACGATGCGACAGAGGTAGAGCAGCAAGTACTGCAGCTGAGTTACTGGTCCACTTAACAAGATCATAGCATCCAGCTTTAAATAAATCTATCAACTCTCGAGCAATTCGAACTGCTTGATCCTCAGAAGCGATCGAAGTGACCAAATCATCCATATATAACTCAGATTCAATTATCTTCGCAGTATCTGGAAAACGATGACCTTCGTCAGAGGCTAATTGACGCACTGTGAGCATAGCGATGTAAGGGCTAGATCTCAATCCGAAGGGAAGGCGATTAAACTGAAAACTGCGTATAGCCTCCTCCTTATTGAAACGAAATAACATTTTTAAAAATTTGCAATGCGGTTCATTTATAGCAGTTTGTAAAAACATTTGCTTAAGATCTGCGGTTAATGCAACAGGATATAAGCGGAAGTTAAGTAACAATTTAAACAAATCAGTCTGTAAATTCGGACCAGCGTACAAAATATCAATGAGTGATAATCCTGTATGCATTTTAGCACTTGCGTCTAATACTACAAGTAACTTGGAGGTGACCTTATCTTCACGGATAACTGCATGGTGTGGAATAAAATAACCTTCATCATTATTTTGAGTAGCGGACACTTCTGAAATGTTACCAATTGAAATATATTCATTTATTACTCCATTGTACCTTTCACGAAGTGAAATTGAATGTTGGTCCTTTGGACCCACGACTAGAGTTAAGAGTTAATAATATTTTATAGAAGATTTCATCTTCATAACCTCTCCTGCTTGAACCGTAATTTCAATTCCCTTAATAATCACTCAACATTTTATATTTAACCAAGTGATAAAATTCTTCTGGTTTGATTACTTAATGGCTTCGTCATACCATCTGTAATATTCTTGTTCTATGGAACATATTTAATCACTACTTCTTTATTTTCTACGGCATCTTTTATAGTGTGGAACTTCAAATCAATATGCCTGCTTCTGCTTCTGTTTATGCTTTTAGTAGCTAACTTTATGGCTGCTTGGTTGTCACGGTTCCATGATATAATCATTTTCGCATAGTTCTAATAAAATGTTTAGTATAGCCTTGAATTCTGTAAAGCATAATGCTAATGCAACATACCCGGCTTCCTGCGTTGACGTAGCTATGATTTGTTGTTTTCGTGAAAGCCAATGAACTGGTCCCTCACTAAGCATAATTACATATCCAGAAGTTGATTTACGGTCACTGATATCATCAGCCCAGGGGCATGACTAAGTATACTAGCTTACTCACCGGTTTGACTGTATCTGAGTTTGAGCTCTTTAGTATCTTGGAGGTACATCAAAACCTTCTTAATTTGTTGATAATTTACATCAGTAGAAATGAAATTCTTCCGTGAAAGTCTGTTCACAGCATAGTTGATGTCTAGTCTACTAGTATTAAATAAGTAGTTTAGACTGCCTGCAATATTACGATAGTTAATTTGATGTTATACTTAAAACTTTTCCTGTATCTTGCTTCCTACAAGTAGTTGCTTCCATGGGAATGCTTTTTCCTTTGTAATCCTGCATATTATTACAGGATAATAACTCTTCAATAAATGATTTCTGACTAATTTTCATAATTTTATTACTTCTATCATAATCAATAAATATATCCAAAAATTCTTTCACATGTCCTAATTTCATGATTTTGAATTGCGTCTCCAATTTATCCAATGTAATATCAAGTTTCTTCTTATCTTTACTCATGATCAAAATATCGTCTATGTATACTTCGATAGGATCTTCAGATCCTCGTCAAAATTCACATAAATACAGAGGTCAGACTTAATCTTAACAAATCCAATCTGTTTTAATTTGGTCTTTAGATCAACAAACCACTGACAATCCGGCCTGTTTCAATCCGTACAATGCTTTAGTGCAGCGTTTCCCAACCTTTTTCGGCTGGCGACCCATCTTCCCTTATCGGAATACCTCCATGTATATAGGAATAGACGAGTATAGAATAAAACCATATTTGTATTGTATCCCTTTCTTATATATGATCGATTTTCGATTTTTCTTATCTTTTCTATGGTTCATTCAATGGTTTCTAATAGTTTTAGGATCAAGTCGCAACCCACCTGTAACCCTTCCGTGACCCACCGTTTGGAAAACGCTGCTTTAGTGAAATGAACGGCATCATATTTTGTTTTGTCGTAAATAACTTCCTTATAAGATAAATCTCCTCGATGAGGTTTCCATGTAGATAGGCTGCATTGACGTTGCATTGTTCTGTAAACCATGATTGATCGGTTGCTAATGCCAACAATAAACGAATACTCGACATACTTTGAGTCGGTGCATATGTTTTGTCATAATCAATGAATCATTGTTGCATGAAATCATTCCCAACAAGTCTTGCCTTGTATCGATTAATTTGACCATCTTTATAATATTTTACTTTTAATATCCACTTAATAGTTAATGGTTTGGCATATTTAGGGATTTTGACTTTCTTCCAAATTTTATAATAATCAATACTTTGCAATTCTTCGGTAATAGCTTTCTAGCATTGGTCAGAGTTTTCACAGGCAATAGCTTCTTTGTAGCTCTTCGGTTCATTGATCTATACTAAGAATATTTTCATAGCTTTAGGTTTCATCAACGTTCCTGATCTAAGTATCATGCGCTCTTCTTGATCTATTGTTACGTCATGTTCAATATCGGATTCTTCATCAGGTTTATGAGTTTCGTCTGGTTCTAACTCTTATTCATCAGTTGATGTATCTTCATTTAATGAGTGTTCAAGTTGGAACACTTTCCCATATTCTTTATCCATATCCCCAGGTCTCATTAGATTGGAATTAAGCAAATCTAAGTAAATTTTCGTTAATGTAGACATTACTTGTTTCTTCTATCTTCCTTTTATCTGGTACCCAAACCTTATATCCTCGGATTTTGGGTGAATATCCTATTAATATTCCTTGGTAGGCCCTTTCTTGAAACTTGTTTGTTCGCCTTGCCTTTGGTATAGTACATAAACTATACTGCCAAATTTCATGATGTGTTGTACATTCAGATCATATTTTCTGCCATTCCAAATCTTCAAGGGTATCTGATTAATAATGCTTTCATGTGGTGTTCTATTAAGCAAATAATTTGCGCATTCAATGGCAAAGATCCGGAAGTCGGGTGGAAGTTTTGAAGCAATCAATAAAGTACGAGCACTGTCTATTAGAGTCCTATTATACCATTCAGCAATACCATTGTTTTGAGGAGTGTAAGCAGATGAACATATTTATTTTAAGCCTTTATCCTTAAGAAATTGTGTCATTCCAGCATTCAGATACTTCTTGCCTTGGTCAGACATGATATCTTTTATCATCTTTCCCATCTGTCTTTCTATAAAGGTGTTAAAATCATTCGTTATTCTATTTATTTCTTCTTTAGACTTCATTCAATAAATAAATGCTCTTCTTGAAAAATCATCTATAAAAGTAAGTACGTACTGTGCACGATAATACCAAACTTTTCAACAGTCTTCTTCCTTTCCATCTCGAAAACGTTAGATAAATATAACTCTTCCACACATAACATTAGTATTTAAATATTTATTAAAATACTAAATGTAAGACAAATTTTCAGGAAATATGCATCTTCCTTTTTTAAGTCAATAATAGAATAAAGTCACAATCAATTTAAGAATAAGTTTGGCAGCAAATTAAATAAAAACATGAACTATCAACAAATAGTTCAGCCCAATTACGGGTCTTCTTCAGGATAAAATCATCAGGATAAAATTATGTTATTTTTATCCTGTATTTAATTTTTATCCTGAAGAAGACCCGTAATTGGGCTGAAATATAGATCTGATGTTTCTAAGATGGAGAAGTGGTTTTATTTCTATACTTTATATTTGTTAGAATATAATTGAATGTTTATTATCTAGTAATTATGATTAATAATTGACACCCTTTGATACCAAATTTATAATTGTAAACAACAATTAAATTTGTTGATTGTCCATGTTTTTATTTTATTTTGTTATGCTAATTGTAACAACATTAAATTTGTTGATAGTCCATGTTTTTATTTAATTTGCTGCCAAACTTTTTCTTAAATTGTTTGTGACTTTATTCTATTATTCACTTGAAAAAAGGAAAATGCATACATCCTGAAAATTTGTCTTTTAAATTTATTATTTTAATAAATATTTAAATACTAATGTTATGTGTGGAAAAGAGTATATTTATGTGCACGATAATGATTGGGAATATTAATTGGTCCACAAATATCAGTATGTATGATCTCCATGGTGTCAGAGCTTCTAATGAAATTCAGCTTTCTGTGAGGAACATCGATAAGTTTGCCAAGTTTACAAGAACTAGAAATTTCCTTTGGATTCACTGATATACTGTCTAATTCACATAGTAAATTGTTTTGCAAAGTTAATTTTAATTTCCTGTATGAAAGGTGCTCTAGTCTTTCATGCCATAGCTCAGCTCTATTTTTTGATGTCTTCGCAAATGAGTTTTATTGTTCATGATATACAGAAACATAGGCATAGTATACATTTGCATAAAATTCTCCCTTGACATCAGAGTTCTTATTCCTATTGGAAACAATATATGATTTACCCTCCATATGATGAATAAAGTTCCTTTGTGCTAGTTGAATCGATGTTATAAGGTTGACTCCAAGATCCGGCACATGAAAAGCATTTTGAATTTTTAGGAAAAGAACTTTGTGTTTCGAGATTATGCACTTTAATGTAACTACTCCTTTGCCAATAGCATGGATAGGGTTAATGAAACTTCATATATCTCCACAGTATCTGTAATGCTAGTATAATGGGTAAAACTTTCCTCCTTACAGCAAATGTCATGCGTCGTGGCACTATCGCTGCTTAGATTAGCTAGCATACAATTTGGAGCATTATTCATTGATACACCACAGTACTTTTTTGGTTGTCTATTTACAAATCTTTCATTTCTGTAACCTGCCTTCTTCTTGCTTTCTTTAGGAACATATCCTGTCTTTTATAGTGGCAGTCACGGGCTATGTAACCTGGCTTGTTACAATTTTAACACTTTTGCCTGTCCTGATTAGAAAGGTTTCCTCTATTAGACTGAGTTTTGTAAGGGCTACTTTCAACATTATTTACATTTGAATTTACATCAGTTTTCTTCCGATCTACTTCATTAAGAATTCACTCAATAATAGTTTCAAATTTAAATTTAAGAAGTTTTGAGTAGGTACTAATCCTTGAGCTGTCGAATCCATTTCTGACGGTAACCCAGATAAAACCATCCAACAAAGCTCCTGGTCGTCAATAGATCCTCCAATTTGGTTTAATTCTTTAATTAACAATTTAATAGTCATTAATTCTTCTTCTAATGAATTTCTATCTTTAAAGTTAGTTGCATCATACAGTTTTCTTTTCAAGCGTGTAATCTTTAAAAAGTCTAATCTGTTGTATTTACTGTCTAATTCTTTGATTAATTCAGTGGAATCTAATTCTTTGATTAATTCAGTGGAATCTAATTCTTTTTTATCAGAAGTAGTAGAAGACTCTGTCTTATAATAATCCTACAATGGTCCCAAATGCTTTTTCAGACTTTTCCCTGAGTTTTCTCTCTTCAAGTTTATCTTCTAACTTGTCTATATCTTTTATTGACATACCGGTTGATCAAGAAATAACAGGAGGTGTTCACAGCCCTAGAGCATGTTATGTACTGGACGAAATATAACAAAATTTGGCCACCATACACATTAAAGTTTGCGGTTTCCATTTATCAAGAAAAAAAAATTAATACCAAACAACACCGATAGGGGAAATTCTGGCGCTGCAAGCACATAATGTGTGAAAAAAGAATACATAAATGCCAATGGAAACAGTAAATAACAACACACCAAATACTTATGAAAAACATTTTTTATAGCAACCTACAAATTTGGCTCAAGGTCACAACCAGCCTGACGTTCCACTAATTGCGTGCGGTACACAAGGTTTTCGACGGTGGCTCGCAGCATATCGGTATTTCTTCGTCTGACATGTAACGTTATTTGATCTGTTAAGGTAGGAATGTCAAGAACATGTCCTTGATAGACAGTGCTTATCAGGTAGCCCCACAATCAGAAATAGCAAGGATTCAGATCAGGGAACCTCGGACTCCAATTCATGGGAAATGCGCGACTAATTACTCCAGCATCAGTAAAATATTGACGGAGGACATCCTTCACCTGACGTCTGTTTGTGCGGTGACACACGATGTTGCATGAAAATGGTAGAATCGATACAGTTTCTCTGCTGCAGTTGGGGTAACACTAGTTCACTTCTACCAACTTCTTCATAAAAGTATGGGCCGATGATAAAAGAAGCAGTGAACTCACACCAAACTGTGACTTTCGGCGAATATAAGGGATCTCTTCACCAATGTGTGGATTTGTATCATCCCAAATACGACAGTTGTGTGTGTTCATATCACCCTGCACATGGAAGGGAGCTTCATCGCTTCATAATACCTGCCACGGCCACTCGTCATCCACTTCCAATCGAGCCAAAAATCTCAAAGCAAACTCTAATCTGGTATTTCAGTCCCATGGGAGCAATTCTTGAATGGGTGTTATCTTATGCCGATAAAATTTCAGGATCTTACACAATATCATCTGCACCGTTGACAACAGGATATCTGTTTGTCGTGATTTTAAATGTGCACTGCTGGTACCCTGCTTATTAGCCATCACCTGATCCTGAACGGCAGTTGCAACTTCTTCAACTTGCTTCTACTTGATATGTTTACGTCCTCGGTCTGAATGCACACCAAGAGTTCCTGTTCTTTCAAATCTTTCAACCATTCCTCGTAAATTAGTTCTGGTCATCATTTCTCGATGTAACTGTTTTAACAGCCAGTATTCACAAAGATCAGCATTGGTATTTTCATCCCGCTGATAAAATATCTAGACTATTAAGGCACGATGAAGTAGCCACAACGCCATCGATGGGCGACTTCTTGCAGAATGAATAGAATTCCGGCAACTCCTCCTTTTATCCTCAATGTCGTGTCACAAAGTGCCAAAATCTGCAAATTTCATGATGCATTTTTCGACCGCAGCACCAGAATTTCCCCTATCAGCGTTTTTTGATATTAATATTTTTTCATGACAAATCGTAAACCGCATACTTTTATATGTATGGTGGCCAAATTTTGTTATATTTCGTCCGGTACATAACACCCTACAGGGTTCCGAACACCTCCTGTTATTTTTTGATCACCAAGTATTAGCTGCCCTCCAGAACCCGTTCTTCATTGATATACTCTTCATCCCCACTGGACAGGTGGAATAGTTCCGTCCATTGAACTTCGCTAATGTTCGGACTGCTTATCGGCCATGATAATTATCAATGCTGAGTGACGTCTCAAACAAAAATTGTCTTATACTTGTACTACAATGTACTAGTCTATTGTTGCGCAGTGCAAGCATGCTGGGACCATAACCCTATGTATGTGAGGTTGTGCACATGTAGATATTTTTTCCACAGCAACAAATAAAACTAAGTACAAAAAATCTATAAAAGATTTATTGTAATAATAAGTATTACTAATGTCGGATAGAAAAAGTATAGTTTCATTTATTGAACTAACGTTGAATAGTCTTAAGAGTTCTGATAAAACAGTTCGTATCTTCTTATTACTTCTGCTAGTAGGTGGGCGCACATAAATTTCTTTAATTGCTTTCATAATGCCAAACGCAATGCTTTTGTAAATATCCACTTGATATTCAATTCAAAAATAATAATAATGCACTAAATAATAAATTCACTAACTTCGTGAATAACTTCTAAACAAAGTTAATGTTCACTTTAATTGAACAATTACATAGCACTTTAATAACTTTCTTGCGTCAATTAATTCAACAATAATAACGTCACACTTATTTCGAAGCACGGAAATCTTAAAAGTAATACTTTTCACACATTTAATATTCACTATAAGATTTCACTGTAAATAACTTCTTTGAATTTCGCTAATATCTCACTTAAAGAATTATCAATTATTTCACTGGAATAATCCAATAATCTCGAACAGTTAAATCTTTTTTGTTGAATTATTTCTCCATTTAACTCGATTCCTTTCGTTGCACAAATAATATCTCAAGTTGGGCACTTCCCACCTATTAAAAGAATGGTAAACGTACATACAGTTCGCTGATTAATAATGGCTTTTAACCTTTGCTGCAGTTCACATAGAACTCTTCCAATTCAGGGAGTTTTCCACGTTGTATTTTCTGTCTTGGCACAAGCTTTCGTCCTTGGGAGCTAGGTTCAGTCGTCTCTCTTCGGAACATCTGATCCGCCGGTCATATGACTTCGAATGTTTGTGAGCTTCTCACTTCTTCTCAACTTGCGTTGCGCCTCTCGGATGACGTTTCAGCTTAACTGTCGTCTGCTTCCAGTCTATTTGCAGATATCCGATCCTTCCTGTGTTTACGCTAACTTGAATTACTTCTTCTTTTTCGAAATTCTAATTCTACTGGGAAATCTAATTCTTCTTATGGAATATCACTCCTACAGGGAAACACATTCTCGCAGGCGTGGAAACTTCCTGTCACTAACTGACTCTGTCCTACTCTGTCTTACTCTTCTCACTTCGAGGCTGAGCAGCCCATTTTATCTAATTCAATCTATTACGTCAGACTTAATTTATTTAAATTTGCTGAATTTATTTAAATAGTCAGAGAGATTATTCATGGGATTGGCAATTTCAGCCACATAGACGGAATACGTAATGAGCTATATTGAAGGTTCAGCGCTGTCATTGCTCGATGAAGGTTAAGAACATATTCCATTCTACCATCGATATGTCGACGACATAATATGCTGTGCGGAGGATGGTATTATTTCGGGCATCCTTGACATTTTTTATCAAATCCATCTAAAAGTTCAATTCGACATTGAAATAGAAAAAGAATAATATATTTCATTCCTAGATGTCGCAAATCAACCAACCGTACAAGGGCTTATAGACAGTGGTGTTCCGAAAAGCCACGTATTCTGGAATAGCCATATATTATGAGTCATACATTCCTCTGTCTTTCCAAATAAATTTAATCAGCAAGTTTATACACAGGGCCTTTTTGCATTTCGAGCAATGAAACTGCTTTTCAGGAAGAATTGCATTTTGTAGATGATCTTCTATTAAATAATGGTTTCCCAAAATCTTTTATTGATAGGCATTTCAAAAACTCAATTAAAACTTTTACAATAACATTACACACGTAAATAAACCAAGTAAGCAATTTATATCTATCGATTTCCATCCTTGTTTGTTTCCCAAGTTATCACCAATTTGTGCATGTTGAAAAATCATTTTCACTTCAACAGCGAACAATACAATTGCAAACACGCTCAACCATTCTAATAAAGTACAGAATTGTGTGTCGACGGGTGTATTTTATGCATTACCATGTAAAAAAACTAACTGTATTTATGTAGGAGAGACCTGTTGTTCCTTGGCTCAACGCATAGCGGACTATCGGAGGGCACTTTGCAACCGAAACGTTTAATATCTGACAGTGAGACACACTGCTGAGCAACAACATATCTTATCGTTGATGATGCTATAATTTTAACAAAATATAGTGACCATTTCAGAAGAAAGTGTTAGGAATCTTTAGCGATCCTGGGTTCAGCTAATGCATATACCTTACTATCCTTACCTTACTATCTCGGCAATGGTAGAATATGGTCTAACTAGTCACGAAGGATAAAGAGAAAATGATGAATAATCAAAAATAAAAAAGATCTGAAAATTGAACTTTGATTGATAAGCAGAAACCTAGCAATCTTTTTAATTTACTTTAGATTTCAGTCATATGTCTGACTTAATTTTAATTTCGATTTCTTACAATTCTTGAAAAACTTAAATTTTAAAAATAAACAAAAGAAAAAAAAATATTATAAGTATTGAAAGAGGGAAAAGAAACAAGAATTTTCTTTTAGCTTTGTACTGTAAAAATCAAATCTTAAAGTGGTTACATTTCTTGAAAAATTTTTTATAAAACATTGTTTTTCATTTGTGTTTTAAAGAAATCTTTCTGTGCGCTCATGCAACTTGATTTAAGTTTTCTAGATGTGCACATGGTTTTATTGCTGTACAGGATGTAGCAATCAACAGCAGATGGCAACTTTATGAAAAGCTTCATCCTATGCAAATTTCTGAAGCTAGGAAATTTCCACTGAACTTTGAACATTTTCAAAAAACCTGTATTTGTAATCTCATTAAGCACTTGAGAACGGTTGAAGTTCAGCCGAAAACAAGATCGTGTTTTGTAATTTAGTTACTAAAAGTTTTATTTTGTCTAAGCATGTATATAAGCTTCAATTTTAACTACAAAGTGATGTACTGCACACGTAAAATTTCTCAGTGCATGAGCTGATAGTTATCTTTAGATACAAAAATTGAAATATACTTCTTTAAATAACCAAATTATTTAATTATGCAAAAATAAACTCGCAATGTAAGAAACGTAATGAGGACTCCGGCACATCACAACGGCAAGGGCACCGCCAAAATAGCAAGCGGGATCCAACAGCAACTTCATAGCCTGGAACCAACATCAAATTTCGTTAGGAATCCCTTGAGGCAGACTTATAGGAAACAACGTGATATGAGAGCCCATCGAGATGAAACGAATGGATAAGCTGTATAAAAAAAACACACTCACACACAAACAGACTGAAATACATGAAAATAAAAAAAATAAACCAAATAAAGAAACATAAAAATTATATATATATATATATATATATATATATATATATATATATATATATGTGTGTGTGTATAATTGTATAAAAAGACAAGACCTGATTCAATAACTCACTCATTCACTGACAGATCAACGCCCAAACCTTTGGATCTAGAAAGTTAAAAATTTGCACAGAGGTTCCCTTTTTGTTGTAGACAAGGAATAAGGCCGGATTTTGCGAAATTCCCGTGGGTTCGGGAATAACGAGGGTCTATTGTAAATTTAAAAGTTTCTTTTTCCGTAATTATTTCCGTAACTATAATTAGTAACTATAATTAGAGACTTCAAATTTGGCTTGTAAGTAGGTAATTATAATCACTGAAACAATTTTTCAGGATTTTTCAAAATTCCCACGGGATAGATTTAAAACCCTTGCTTTAAGCAAGCTGAAAGTTTGCATCTGTTTCTATTGTTAGATTTCAGGATTTGTTATTGTGACAATTATATCTACATAAAAATTATTATTCAACACTTGGAGCTAACCAATTGTTTCGCATAATAGCGCTACATGTGTACCCGGTGGCGACAATAGAAAATATATAAATGTGCAACCCTATTGGAACTAAAATAGTGTTGTGCATAATAGCGATGGGGTTTTCGGGTTAGATATAGATTTGTAATGATTAGAGGATTTTTTACAGACTTGGAAAGGTTTGAAGTGAAAGGGTTATGACATTATAAAATTCGAATTAGGACTGTACGCTGGGAGGATGGTGAGTGGATGGGCAAACATGGTTCAAAGATACTTCTACGAGGTTTTCGGGAAACAATGAGATCAGATCTTTTGAGGTGTTTTTGTTTCTGTTTCTGTATCAACCAGGAAAGTTCCAAATGATCTCGCAATTGCAATTTCTTTATCATCCACATTAAAACATTTGTTTTTTGTAACCCGAGTGATGAACGGACAACTGGCTAGTATATATACAGTATATAAATAAATAAATTTACCGTGCAGAAAAAAATATTAAAAAGGAAAACCAAGGATGGACAAGAATTAACAATAATGCTTTCTGAATTATCATTGTGGGGAATGAGGAAGGGTGGTTTCGTCCTGTTTGTGACTCATCAGTCCGAGCCACCCTCCCAATGATAAACATAGAAAGGCATAAACATAAGTGGAAATCACCTTCACACCCGACAGTGACCCAGGAAATTTAATCAGGTACATGAGTTTATTAGATCATTGCTGGAAACTAATGTTGTCTTTCCACATTTTATGATTTTCAAATAAAAAGCACTATTTATCACAATGACCGTCGTGGCAATGCTGCAGTAAATATAAATATTTGAGTATTCGATTTCACTCGAAGGTGTCTTATGAATGGCGTATATGTTAAGGAGATTCAATGTCCTAACAGCCACTAAGGCTACAAACACTTGGGCTACGTTATTATCGAGACTGAATGCAAGTACTGAAACGGACAAAATGAAGAAAACCAGGCTTTTCTCACGCATTACAGTTCCAGCAAGAGGACTGCTATTACATTGGCGAGACCAGCATTGTCCTGGGCACCGGGAGCCGGAAACATGAGAAGATTTTTAAGCCATAAAGACAATATGTATACTTCTGTGCAGCAGTCATTCGGTTCAGGCCATAATATAGATTACGATAACCTAAATATCTTGAAAATGGAAAGTAAGAAGTTTATTAGAAAGTGTAAAAAGTCCGTTTTTATTCCACAAAGTGTTGACTGTTACAATGACTGTCTGTCAATCAAAAACATAGCCAAATACAGATTGAACAAGATCAGGAATGAAGAAAGTCGGAAAGTCAGAAAAAGAATGTAGTAATGAAGTCGCCCTCACAACAGTTATCGTGACTTGCAGATGCTAATCCTTTTTTTTTAATTTTATTTACTTTTTTTGATATATTCATGTATATTCATGTGACAAAACGTATATTTAGCTATCTAAATATTGTAAATTAGTTTACAAATGTAAATGTAATGTAAAAAAAAAAATTCAAATTTAAAATTGTTAGAATATTTAAGTATTTTCAATTTTGATTAGAAATGCGAAAATTTTGCGCTTTAAAAGAAAATAAATTTATCTTTTTAATTTTTTTGAAACACCCACACTTATTGAATGGCAGCTTGCGCCTCTGTCCAATGTCGGTCTCCTATATGGTATTTATCAATTCTATTGATGATTCGTCCTCTTTAAACTCCAGATCTATTACCAGTGCTTGGATCGGAAATTTTACAATGCTATTCTCAAAGTAGATAACTATTTTGTTATTATTAAGAAAGTCGATGCTTAGGATTAGTGTATACATTATTTCTTTTTATATGAAACAGAAAGCTGTATACTCCATGCCTTGTGTATTAATAGTGATCATTGCCTGATGGGTAATAGCTTCCGCTGGCTTTCCGTTGACCCCGACTATCGTAGTGCTTAGATACGGGGAAGAGTAGAATTTTATCATCAACCTTGAGTGCTCTCTTTGGCACCTACTCGGACATCATTGTGATAATACTGCCCGTATCTATGAAGACGTCGATCGCCACTCCGTTCACCTGCATCTTTACCATGGAACATCATCCAAAACTGACCATGTTAATCTCCTCACCAAAGTCTAACAGTTCACCTGGATGAAGAATTTTAATCGTTATATTAGGGACATCACAATAGGTAGAATTGTTTGGCTGGTGGTCCATCACACCAAACGGTCTCAGTTTTTTGAAGGCACAGAGCAAGTCGCTCTTGTCCCTCCTTCTACTGAGCTGGCTGTTCGAATATTTTAATTCGTGTCTCTACCTCGGGAAGCTGACTGGTTACCTAGGCTGCTTTTAGCAACGTAATACGCCCATCGCCCACCGTCACGACTCCTGTGTGTAACTCCTCTGTCGTCGTGGCTGTCTTCTTTCCTTCTGAGGGCGTTTCGCGATGATCTCATCCGGTCGTTGCTGTCGTTGCTGCTTAAGCCGCTGTTCCTAGCTTCTGGTGGCGATATAAACTATTTACATTAGCGTTTCTCTCTCCTCGCGTGAATCCTTCGTTTGAGTGGTCATAATTGCCGAGCATCAATTGAAATTTTTCTAGTGACATCGGTGAAAAACTCTTGAGCAAATTTTGGATGTAAACAGGGAAATGGTTTGTCAACAAACAAATTATCTCATCCTCATTCATGAGCGCCTTGCACTGTGCAGTGCTGATATCTTTTCTTTAGCATTCCCACGCATGCTAACATCTGCTCTCCTCTAATACGAATGCAGTAATTCAAATTTAGAGTTTATCTGAGCCTCTTGACTCCAAAATCGACTAAGGAACTTGTGCTTAAACTCCTCTATTCTCTCTGGAAACGGATCAAGCGTGTCTTGTCAGATCTTGGGGTTGGATTGTAGCATTTGATAAATCACCCTCGGCTTCATTGACTTCCTTATATTTACGAGAGCGAAGTAGTTTGTCGCCGCATTTAAAAACGCATTTGGGTGTTCACATGGAGCTCCACTAAATGTTGAAGACGCTGGAATGATCAATATCATATTGGCTATGGTTATCGATGTTGCTGGTAAACGCTCTAATTGATCGCCTTCATTTTTGATTTTCTCCTCAACGACCTGTTTAACTTCTTGGACCTGCTTGGCAACACCTGATTCTATCCTTTCTACACGAGCTCCCAACTGTTTGTGGCTTTCAACAACAATCTTGTGTACTCGCTCGACGTTGATGGTGACTGCTTTTATAGTTTTCATTACTGCTCCCCTCTGCTGGTCAATGTTGGCCTGAGAAGTGGCTACCACGTCCTCCGGAATTTCATATCTTTGTTGAATTTTGGCCTCGATGCTATCCCTGAACTGGGTTATTCGCCAATCGATCTTCTTCTCTAAGTCACTGAGCTTCAGTTAAAATTTCTCCCGCAAACTTTGGAATCCTTGTTTGAGCTTCTGCTTGAGTCTTGCTTCCAGCTCTTTTAGTCCTGCTTCCATTCTCTGACCCTGTTCTGCTTGTTTCGCTCTTAGCTCGTTCATCTTGGCTCTTTGCTCACGAAATCCTGTCTCCTTTTGTTGCTTTGTTTATCTATGTTGGTGCTCTGTTCACGTATTGCTTGTCATAATTCGTCGACTTTGATAAAACTGGTGGTCATGGATTCCCTTAGTTCAAGTTTAGACGTTGGACTAGATTGTGATTCCATCGGTGACTGTTCCGGTATAAATTGGCGTGGCACATCCACACTAACGGGTGTAGTCTCCTCGTCTAGATCATAATGCTACATCATTGCGGAAATTTCGGACAAGCTCTGAGCGTCAGTTTCTTCAATCCCATATTTTCCGCTTCTCTCTATTTGGTGAACTTGCCTTTCGTCACCTTGTCAATCTCGTCACCGCTGTCGCTCATGCTTTTATAATTCTAATTTACTAAAATAGCTGGTTATACTGCTATAGAGAGAGACTATTACCCTACTTATTCTAAGCGCACTATACTCTGTGTGGGTGCGTTTAATACATAAATACTTAGCCCTTGTATTTCCTTCCTCCACTGGGTCTGCACCTTACTGACTTTCTTTCTTGTGCCTATAGGATCTGCGCCATACTGACCTTCCTTCTGTCCCTAATGGGCCTGCACCGTACTAGCCTACCATCTGTGCTCCACGTTAGGCGCCAAATAAAAAAACCTCTGTGACATAATGAAACCTTCCAAAATTTCTACTGTGGGCGCCAGTCAAATTGTCGAAGCTCTTTTTAGCTCAATCCCCTCAAGTCGCAGGGTCAGTACTAACCTAGTAGGATCTCACACAATTACGCACACAATACCCACACAACAATTAATCATATTTATTAACAGCTTAACTCTAAGGTGATCTTGGTCAAATACACAATCGCTGGATTCTCCAGTGGCTGCATCCTTGGAAATGCATGCAATTGCAAAAAATAAAACACCCATCTAAGAAAAATAAAAATACTCCTGGCTTGGAGATCTAATTTAGAAAAATGTGAACGATAAATTATTTAAATTTTAACTGAACAGACTAGAATCCTAGCTGGTCATGATTACCTGCACAAATAAACTCGGCAATTGTTTCTTTGATTGCATCATTACAAGACGCAATGAGCACGAACCTATTGTGTCATGTAATGATTCCCAAAGTTAAGTAGAGTTCCAAACGCCGCTGGAAGCTAAGATTAAATCATGTTGAATGGTATTCACATCACGGGGAGCACCCGCAACAAACCCTTTAATCCACTATTAAAGCACACCTTAAGATCACATCTACCAATAACAAACTGATATTTCCGCAAAGATTTTTTTTCCGCAAACAGTAAAAAGTGAAGGTGAAATAATAAGTTAAATTATCCCGCCTCCGGAAATATTAT
>JAFIDM010105953.1:37990-56096 GCA_023159025.1 Thereuonema tuberculata | reverse complement strand
GAAAAGTAAGCAACTATAAGTGTTTTATATAATAAAGAAAAAAAAAATATCTTGCTCGCTTACTCTTTCCAAAAAGCATTCTAAGAGAAACTGAGATACAAGAATCGAGAATTCATCGAGTAAATAACTCCATCAAACACAAAATGAAGAAAGAGTAAATAACTACGATAGGAAAGCAAAGCAAGATAGAAACCAAAATATGAGAACTCCAACTGAAAGCAGAATAAAGAAAAAGGACTGTAGTTCAAAATATAGTAAATTGAAAATATAAAAGGTCATGTAGGTGTAAGCAGACAATTAGGAAGAAAATAAATAAATAATAACAATGTAAACAGACAATGCAACTTCAGACTAAGTTAGATGGAAAGTGAAGTGTAAACAATTGAAATAGCAGAAAATTAGAAGAAAGAAGACTATCATGTGAAAAGTGTTGAAAATGTGAAAGACATTAAAACAATAATAGAAGTTTTGGACTAAAAAAATAAATAACTGCCAGTGAACCAGTGTTAATTTAATTCCTAAAAGGACATGAAAATACAACTTGTGAGTGAACGATATAACTTGTAAGCTAGAAACAAAATGAAAAAAAGGGATGGTGAAATGTGTGGTTTGGCACTAAAGTAGTGTTAAACTAAAACTGTGAAAAAAGGACGTTAGTGCTAAAGGGAAAGAACAGCAGTGAACTATGTGTATAGAACTAAGATAGTACCCAAGGATTAAGTGAAAAGCGAAAAAAAAATATTGTATAACATCTACTTTTAAGGTGTTTTAAGAATAAACAGAAATCTTTATTAGAATTAAGACTTTGCTCATAATAGAATTATATAAGAAAAATCAAAGGAAATGTAGTTAATTACCATGAAGTAACGTGACGAGCATTCTAAGTAGTATTAAGTTCTTTCAACTGTAATTATGCGTTTGTTGCTGTTTCGAATAGCAGATTTGTTGGGTTTTTTTATCGTCATTTCAAAAAAAAAAATATTTTGGAGGGGTAATGTGACAAAATGCGTATAAAGCTATCTAAAAAATTATACATTAGTTTTGTAATACTAAATACGGCATTGAAATGTAAAGAAAACATTCAAATTTTAAATTGTTAGATATTACGTATTTTTAATTTTGCTTAGAAATGCAAAAAGTTTTGTGTTTCAAAAGAAAAGAAATTTATCTTTGGAATTTTTCTAAAAACACCCACTCTTATCGAAAGGTCAATAGCCCAGCTGATCACTGAGTCATTTCAAATCTGCAGTTTCTTGTTTTCCAGGAATCCGCAAAAGTCAATTTGCCTTACAAGGAAATTTTTAGTAATATCGATTTCGATTGATGGCTTAGCTAATGGTCACCTGTCATCTTCTGCATACGAAAGATGGCTATTTAAAAGGGTGTGATAACGGAGAGACACTTCTTCCTCGAGTCTTCTGCCAGATTTTGGAGATACCCCAACACTCAACGGAGATTCAAACTTGAACAACCGCAACGATAGTTAATTCGAGTTAAGATTAGTCTAAGAAAGGCACATGGAGGATAACCTTTCATCACTCTCGTTCCGCACAGCCAGAACGTCATCAACGAATAGATAAGTATGATCAGCGTTAGATTTTAGATAGCCAGGACAGGTACAGATTATGTACAGTTTTAGCTTACCAACATTAATAGATAGATTTAGTGAATTTCAGTCGTGATAGAACTCCAAAAAGCATGACTCCGCTACGAAGTGTTTTACCAGTGTAATCAGAACCAGCAAACTGAATTTAGTGCAACATTAGTGAACCTAGAGTAATTCCAGCCACTCGCTCAGTCAAGCCAGCGAAATGAATTTAGTGTGACATTAGTAAACTAGTCTGTTCAGAAAATTAAAATAATTTATCGTTCGCATTTTTCTAAATTAGATCTCCAAGCCAGGTGTATTATTATTTTTCTTAGACGGATGTTTTACTTTTTGCAATTGTGCGCATTTCCAAGGATGCAGCCACTGAAGGATCCAGCAATTGTGTATTTGACCGAGGTCACCTTAGAGTTTAGCCGTTAATAAATATATGATTAATTGTTGTGTGTGTAGTGTGTGCATTATTCTGTGAGATCCTGCTAGAGCGCTGACCCCTGCGATTTGAGGTGATTGAGGTAGTTAACCATGAAAAAGTTCAACAACAACAGCCCTTCCAAATGTAAAAATTTGTTAAGGCGATCACTTGACTGGTGCCCATGGTAGAAATCTTAGGAGGTTTTTGTTATATCACAATATATATTGAGCTTATATAATAAAATTTATTCTTTAAATGGAACACAGTGGAACGGTCACACATTATGATTCAAATTCCCGAATCCCTGGCAGTTTTTGGTTGAAGCGAGTCTTAACCAAAGGCTTAGGCATCAGTCAACTAACGACAAATAATCGATGCAGTCCCGAGAATTGCATTTTTTTGCAATTCGTCTGCTATAACAGTTGTAGTTCCTAACCGGTAAAATAATACGTAAAATTGGGTGAAATTGTGACAATCGCGCCGATGAACTCTTGCATTTTAATGCCAAACTCGGGTAGTTTCTAGTGCCAGAGCTCTGTAGTTCTCCATTTTTTGATTTTCTTTTTCCTGGACTCGACAGTCCCCAGGAATGGCTATGTCAATCAAAGTCACTTCTTGTCGCTCAATCACAGTGATGCCAGGTGTGTTGGCTGTAATGTGCTGGTCCGTTTGTATTCTAAAGTCCCAAAGAATTGAACATGGCCATTATCCAAGACCTTTCCTACAGTGTGTTTCCAGGATATTTCCAAAGTAGGGAATCAAAATTTTTGGAACAATGCCCAGTGGATTTTCCAGGCCACTTCTTCATATCTCTTTTTACATTCCATATCAGCAATTGTTGAACACTCACATATTAGGTGGTTTACTGTTTTTCACGTTTGTTACACAGTATACGTAGGCTATTTTCACTAGTGCCCTGTATTTTGGTCTTCATGACATTTGTCTGAAGGGTCTGCTCCTGTGCAGCAAAGAGCAGACCCTCAGTCTCTCTGTGCATTGTGCCGTTCTTTAGCCAATTCCAGGTGAGGTCCTTATTATGATTGTTGTCAATTATTGTGAAAAAAGGCTCCATGTAGGGACTTTTTTTTCCAGTTCTCAAGTCGGGTTTTGAAATCATCTCTTTTTTATTCGGTTTTCGTTTGGTTGTTTGCAGAAAGTTTTTTGCTTTTACTGCTATTAACAATTTCTCAGTGCTGTTATTGATGTACTCATGGTAAATGCATTTCTCCTCTTTTACACTTTGCTAAACTTGTAATTGTGCACTACCTCCAATACTACCAGGCAGATAAAGCCTATCAACATTACTTTTTGGGTGCAGTGAGTGATATATAATCAAAAGATTTCGCGTTTTTCTGTCAAGTGTCACTAGTTCAGCAGTTATTCAGTCAATTTTGCCTACTAGGTAACTAATTGAGGGCACCGTCCATAATTTTGTTGCACGGATAGTGTTAGCAGTATTAAGCTTCGATTTTAGGATCTTCCGTACCCTTTCTGTTCTAGTTAGATGTTGTACCCTACCATGCAGTAAGTCGTCCATTTCTAGAGTATCCAGATATTTGTAAGGGTCTTCTTTGTTCAGCGATCTAATTATGTCTGTGTTTGCAAACCCAATTCCTTCTGGGTTTTTTTTTTCACTTTTGCAAGTTGAATTGTTAACATAGCACATTTATCCGATTTATTAAGTCCGAAATTAATTTTTATGTCTGTGTTGAAAATTCGCACAGAATTCAGCAGGGATTTCAACTCAGTCGGACTTTTTGCATACAGTTTGAGATCGTCCATATAGAGCAGATGGTTGACGTATCCCAGTGATGTAGAGATTTGTTATCGAAGACCTGTTTCATTCAGAATCGAAGTGATTGGTATTAGGACAATTTTCAATAGCTAGGGAAACAGTGAGTCACCCTGAAAAATGTCTACTTTGCACTTCACCTAATTTATTGTAGTTCATCATAAGAGTAGTTGACCACTGCTTCATACTATTTTTCACAAATTTTCGGATATTGTCATTTATTCCGTATAACTCCAAGCAGTTGTTATCCAGGAGTGTGGCGATGAATCATAGACCTTTTCGTAATCGATCCACGCCATATTCAAGTTAGTTTGGCGTCGTTTGCTGTTTTATAACAATTTTATTAAGCAGCAGTTTTGGAAATTTTCTTTTTGTTCGATTGGATACAGGACGTTTGTCATTAAATGGTTGTAGATTGTTGTTCCTAGGATTTTAGTGATCAGTTTAAAAGTTGCTGGTTGGCAGGTAATTGGGCGGTAATTTAGGGCTTATTGTCTTTGTCCGGGTCCTTTTTGATAAGGAATGTTTATCCATTTGTTAGCCAGTTCTCAGTTGTGGAGCATTGCAGCATTTTATTGTACTATGTAGCAATGTAGTGATGTAAACTGCATTTTTAGTGAGTATTTTAACCAGAATCCATGCAGTTCTTCAGGTCCTGGTGCACTCCAGTTTTTTATCAATTTTATGTGTCTTTGAACCATTTCTTCTGTTATTGTGATCTTTTCCATTTGCTTATTTATCTTTTTCTTATCAATGTCCTTGATCCAAGTGGCTTCTTGGTTATGGTTAATTGGGGTTTCCCAGATATCTATCCAAAAAGCAAGAGTCTCTTATTTCTCTGGTTCTTCATTATTTTGTGATTTATATTCTTGCAGTGATTTGTAAAAATTCCGCTGATTTTTAATGAATTGCCTATTTTGAGTAAATTCTTTAATTTTCACTTCATATCATTGTACTTTGGCAAACATGTTGTTTAAGCTCTTCAATTAGAGTGGCGATTAATTTCGTTTAAGGTCGTGCCTCCTGTAGAGGCCTTGTTTTACTTTCTTATTTTTGATTTTTCCTTCTTTTAGTGATTTCAGGCAACTGATGTCTGATCTATTCTAATGATCTTCATTTCAAGTCGAATTTTCCATTTTGGAAGGTCTCGTGGATTATGCTGCATCGGTAACTTATATCCTAATTTCAGTGTTGCTATTTACGCTCCACTGTACATGAGATGGTTTCTTTCTTTCAGTGTCAACGTGGGATTGCGCATATGACTTCATTGATGTCAGTTAGAAGACTTCTAACTGCTTTACTCCGTGTCTTTACTCCTTTGTCTGTTGTTTCCAGCTCAATTATTTATTCTTTTAGTAGTTTTTCTTGACCAATCAGTTAATGATGATCATCAGCATCAGCAAAATTTTTACTTCCAATAGATATGTTCATGTCTGCAGAAGTGTTGAGCTGTTGTGGTACAGTCACATCCAGTTCAATTCTATCCTCTTCCGGTTTCTGAGCCTGACTCTTTACGTCAACGGATTCCAAATCACAGAACATTTTCGTTCTCATTATCATGTGACTCTGTTGCATAATCTGGGGATGTCACTGTTGGGGTTTCTATCTATCCAAATTCTCATCATTGTTTTTTGATAGCTTCTCTAAGAGGGGTTAGACATAAAATAGCATTTCGTTATTTCTCGATTTTCATCAATTGCCCAGTATTTCCTGACAGATTTAGGCAGTTGATTTTGTGAGCAGCGGCGTCTGCTGTCTGCTGCCGCCCATTTCTCGACAGATCCCCAGGGAGCTTAAATACCTGCCGCAGCCGTTGTTGACCCGGGCCTCGACTGATCCGCTATTGGATTAATTTTCGCTTTTCTCATGTTGGTTATGGTGGTAGGGGACTCTTAGTTTTCCCCCAGAGCTGAGACCAGTCTGCCTTGGGTGGCCCTACTGGTAGAATATACAACTTACAGCCCTCAGCCCTAGAGGAAGTAAGCCCTGTTAGAAATAATGCCTTCACGAGGCGTGTTCATCAGCACGTGAGTTAACAAATGAACATTAACTTTCATTGTTTTGTAGTTAAGTAATTCTTGCCAATCTGCCTGCACACCAAAATAGCTCGGTAAGTTTTAATTTAAATTTAAATAGTTTTAATCTAAAACCTAACAGGTTATGTGCACAGCTGCTACCCACAGCGATTTAAGAACATTTTGGTGAATAATATATATAGAATTTCTTTGTAATACTCATCCAACGTGTGGAATAAAAAGATGGCCGTTCAACATTCCAACGGTATATTTTCAGCATCTTTAACACAGTTTCAGAAGTTAGAAGGAGCACAGAATTACGCCACTTCAAAATTTGCTATGGAAATGAGACTTACATGCAAAAATTTGTGCGATCTTGTTGATAATCAAGACGAACAACTGGCTGATGGATCGAGAGACAAGAGAGCCCGTGCCATCATCGCCTTAAGTGTTCAACCGCAAATGTATGTCCATATCCAGAACTGTAAAACTGCCAAAGAAACATGGATGGCGCTACAGAAAGTTTTCGAAGACCATGGACTTGTTCGTAAGATATATTTAATCAGAGAATTGCATAAATTGAAACTCGACGAATCGATCGGGATGGAAGCCTATTTTAACAAAGTTACGTTCGTCGCACAACAATTGAATTCAATCGAAGCTTCCCGAGATGACGAGGACTGGGGAATGCTGATTCTATCCGGCCTACCGACATCGTACGATCCATTGATAATAGCTCTAGAAAATTGTGGTGCAAACCTCACGACAGATCTCGTCAACTCAAGATTGTTACAGGAAGAATCTCAACGAAACTCAGACATTAGTAAGCCTAATGATGTCGTATTAAGAGTTCGGAGAGAAAAGGTAATCAAATGTTTTAAATGCAGAAAAACCGGACATAAAGCAAACAATTACCCGACAAAAATGGGAAATAGAAGTCATTCTCAAAAAGCCGAGAAGGCATCTACTTCAAGGCCATTAGTCAATGCAAAAGAAGATTATACTGCCTTGAAAGCTGCGCTGAAAACAAGCCAGATATCGGAAGGTGATTGGTATATTAATGCCGGGGCAATTCATTATTTTTCAGGGAATAAGAACTTGTTCTCAAAATTGAAGCCACTAAACAACGGCCAAATATACATGGCTGACAAGCGACAAATCGTCACAGAAGGTGTTGGTGACATCGATGTTGAACTCAACGTCAAGGGTAAATATAAATTTGCTAAAATTTGTGGCGTGTTGTTCATACCCGAAATTAAGACGAACTTGTTATCAGTAAGCGTGCTGACAAGTAAAGGTCTTAAAGTAATCTTCAAGGACGAAAAATGCTTCATTAGTGATAAGAAAAATAATTTGATAGCTAGTGCAACTAAGGTTAATGGATTGCAACGTTTAGGTCTTCGACATAATTCTATCCCACAAGCCAGTGTGAATGCTGAAATTTGGCATCGATGCTGCGGTCATCTAGGCATTGGTGGAATGTTGCGACTCCGAGATGGAATGGCGATCGGCATGAACTTTAATAACACCAAGGAACTTCATTGCAAAGCCTATGTCATGGGTAAACAATCAAGAACTCCATTTCCAAAAGGAAAAGCAAATCGAGCAAAGGAACTTTTGGAACTTGTGGATTCAGATGTGTGCGGACCTATGCAAGAGAGGTCATTCGGCGGATCACGTTATTTTGTGAAATTTATTGGTGACGCATTGAGAAAGACATTCTACTACCCGATGAAATCGAAAGACGAAGTGCTCAACAAATTTAATGAATGCAAGGCGGAAGCTGAAAATTTCACTGGGAAACGTATTAAAACTTTACATAGTGACAATGGCGGCGAATATGTTAATGACGCTATGAAAAATTTTCTAAAGCAAAATGGAATCCGTCATGAGACTACAATTCCATATACTCCAGAACAAAATGGGGTAGCCGAGAGAGCGAATCGGACAATCTTTGAACGAATCAGATGTCTCTTACATGATGCAAATCTCTCCAAGCATTTTTGGGCTGAAGCTACAAACACTGCAGTATATCTAAAAAACAGATGACCAACCATAGCCGTTAACGGAAAAACTCCAGAAAATGCATGGACTGCTTGAAAACCCAACTTGGCCCATCTGCGCATTTTCGAATCGAAACATACGCGCATGTTCCCAACAACAAGCAAACAAAACTCGACGATAAAGCTGTCGATTGCATCCTGGTTGGTTACTGTTGTAAAAGTAAAGGCTACAGATTAGTCAAAGCAAACAGTTATCGTGAAATTATAGTATCAAGGGACGTTACATTTCACGAAACTCCTATCAGGGTTGATATAATCCATCATCAAGAAACTGAAGGATTCATTTGAACCAAATGAGGCTGAAACAGAGAAGGCAGTGGGAGAAGAGCCCAGCAAGATCAAGCTAATGAAGGACTAAGACGATCGAAACGAACGCCGAAGCCGAGAAGGTTTCTTGAAAATTCTGTAATGTATTTTGTGGCAGCGGAACCTCAAAGAGTTTCCGAAGCTTTAGCTAGTGATGACCAAGCTAACTGGGAACAAGCCATGAAAATGAAAATGGCATCATTTGAACAAAACAAGACTTGGAAGCTTGTAGACCTACTGAATGGGCGAAGAGCAATAAGTGTAAATGGGTATTCAAAGTCATAACTGACGAAGATGGCAATGTAAATCGTTACAAGGCGAGGTTCGCAGCGAAGGGATGTTTGCAGAAACCTGGTGTTGATTACGACGAAACGTTTTCTCCTCTGCTCAAGTTAATCAGACATCATCCATGCAGTGGGAGTTGAGCCAATTTAATTTCAACCCTGGAATGGCCCATTGGATAGTAATAATGAGAATTTTACGTTATCTCAAAGGAACCGTGGATCAAAAACTTACCTATTAAAAGGGAGAGGTGGACAATTTTATCATTGGACACTGTGATGCCGACTGGGCAAACGATATAGAAGATCGAAGAAGCTTTACTGGTTACGTTTTCTTTGCAGCCAACAGAGCAATCAGCTGGAATAGCAAAAAAAAGCCAACTATTGCTATCTCTACAAACAGAAGCAGAGTACATGTCATTAGCAGAAGCAACAAAAGAAGCTATATGGCTCAAAAACTGTATATGGGAAATAACAAACAATCTGTTTACTAGTCCGATTACAATCAACATTTTGTGTGACGACCAAGGAGGTATTGCATTAGCTAAAAATCCTGTGCACCATGCTCGTACAAAACATATTGATGTGAAGCATCACTTCTTTCGTGACAAGATCGCTGAAGGCCACATCATAGTCAACTATGTGTCTACTGAAACCAGATAGCGGACGTGCTGACTAAAGGGCTCCGAAGAGTGAAGCAATGGTGGTGCATCAAAAGACTTGGACTTGCTGAAAACCTGGCAACCTGATACCAGCCGATGAACGACACCAAGTGTACACCAAGTGTACGACACCAAGTGTTAGAATTAATGCCTACAAGAGGCGTGTTCATCAGCACGTGAGTTAACAAATGAACATTAACTTTCATTGTTTTGTAGCTAAGTAATTCTTACCAATCAGGCTACACACAAAAATAGCTCATTAAGTTTTAATTTAAATTTAAATAGTTTTAATCTAAAACCTAACAAGCCCATTCGGCACTTCGACCCGGACCACCGATATATATATCGTGCAAACCTCAAGATTTCAATCAATTATTTGCAATTTATAATTTTTAAAAAGTATAGAATATAAGAATAAAATTAACTTATATTTCTTAACATATAAAGCCGGACAGTGATGTGAAATTTGAAAATTGCTAATACAAAATTCTAATCATTGTTTCCATGGACATACGAACATTTTATCTCCACGTGTGTTAGCGGCATAAGCGTCAAAAGCAAAAATTAAAATTTAGAAAATTTAGAAAAGCAAAAACGCACTAGTTAAAGACCTTACTCTTTTTTTATCTTACAAATACTTTTTCATTTCTTTTGTTTTTTATATCCTTTTTTTATTTCTTTTCTTTTTTTAAGTTTTTATTCTATGTTATAAATGTATTTACCTACAATTAAATTATTAAAAACAAAATAAAAAACGAACAAGCAAATGTCAGTCATCAAATCAAACTGAAAACTTTCTGAAATAAATGATTTAACCTTGAATTGTCCTACGATAACATAAAAGATTATAAATCAACAAATCCATCAAGAAGAATTAAAATGATTAAATAAAATTATGAAAAAGAAAAGTATCCTTAACTTTATGTTTTTTTTTTAAATTTGAAATTTAAATTTATTCTGAAATTGCAAAATATATTTATTTATAACTGTAATTGAAAAATTATTATTTATAAATTCTTTAATAATTTAAAATTGAAAATGGAATCTTATATAAATATTATAAATATAATACAAAATTTAACACGAATATTTTTTTAAGGCTTGAAACGGAATTTAAAACTTATTAATTATTTATGATGCGAATTAAAATAAATATGCATATGAAATTGTAAGCACTACGTCATGGATGAAATGGCATAAAATGAGCAGCGCAGCCTTGTAGTGGAGTTAGCGAGAATCAGCAGTTATGCTGAGATGACAGGATGGATCTGACGTCCCGAGTAGGTTGGTAGCAGATGACAGATCGGCGGCATCGTCTTCCGAGAAGCGCTAAGTATTAGGGCCGCTACACACATAGAAAAATAGTTGCCAAGCAATAAAAGAAACCGCATGAAATTAATAAAAATGTCCCTTTCTCGGCACGTGTTTGTGGCTGGGTAATTAGTGTTTGATCAGGGAAAGAGATTTTTTAGTAAAAGCGACCTGTTTGATTTTTGGTTTGTTAATTTTTCCCCAGGCATATTTAGGTGAGAAGGTAAGAGGAAGAATTGCAGTTTTCTTGCTTTTTTCAAAGCATTTTAATTTTAAATTATTAGTTATCTTTAGTTTCGATGTTCGTCTTTCCATTTTTTTTTATATTCTCTTAAATTAGGTTGAAATTTTCACAGCCAAAATGAAATAAAGACTTTCAAGACTCATGTAACAAGTAATGTCCAGATTTTGTTTAAAGTAATGGATTAAAATGATGTGGATATATTAATGAGAAAACAATTGAATTTGTTCTAAAGGGGTAATAATTTTGATTTTATTTGAATTCCTATTTAGTTGTTAAATACAGTAGCTAATTACAATTGTAATGTTTGGAATAATTTTCTTCATTTGTTTATTTTTATAAAAAAAGAAAACTTAATGTTTAGTTTTGATGTCCATCTTTACATTTATTTTTTTTTTATATTCTTATTTTAGATTGAATTAGATTGAAATTTTAGCAGTAATATGAAAAGGAAGGAATTTATAGAAAAATACGAAACTTTCAAGACTCACTTAATACTTTTTAACAACCAAAAAATTGCATATTTTCAATTAAAAAATTAATAACTAACTTAATAAATATATAGTTAAGTAAATACATTAAAATTGCCAAAATCATTCCCATTTATAAAAAGGGTAAAGCAGATATCGCAGAAAATTATAGACCTATTTCAATTCTATCAAACGTTTCAAAAATAATAGAATCCTATCTATCAAAAACAATTTTTAACTATGTAATAAATTACAACATACTAAAAAAAGAACAATATGCCTATCAAAGAAATTCGAGCACTATCAACCTTCTAAATAACTTTAATGAAACTATAAATCATAATCTTAATAAAAGCCTATATAATTTAGTAATTTTCATTGACTTCAGTAAAGCTTTCGATCGCGTAAATCACAATATCTTAATAAAGAAATTGCATAATTTAGGAATAAGAGGCAAAATCAATAAATTGATAGAAAACTATTTAAAAAACAGAAAATTCAGAATAAAATTAAACACAAAACAAAGTAAGATCTACAACATTAAGTCTGGCATTCCACAAGGTTCCAATCTTGGACCTCTTCTATTTATTCTATATTTAAATTCCCTCTTTTCAGAACTACAAACATCAACGGCCTATGCCTATGCAGATGATCTTGTAATACTGAATACACACAAAGATTTATCAACAGCTCAGAATAGACTACAAGAAGACTTTAATAAAATAACGAAATGGTCACATAATAACAAAATGCACATAAACAATGATAAAACAAAACTAATGTTGATTAAAACAAAACACAAAAGCCTGACGGACCTTCCACAAATCAAATTACATCAACACTCTTGTTACAGACAAAACTATCTTTCAATAAACTGCTCTTGCAGTAAACTAGATGTAATAAATGTATATAAATATTTAGGTATTCACATAAACAATAACTTCACATGGACAAATCATTATATACAAATTACAAAAAAACTAAACACTTTTACTTACATGTTTCACCACATTAAAAACTTATTTCCACTCAAACAAAAAATTATTATTTACAAGGCTTTCGTTGACTCTCTATTAAACTACGGACTATCTTGTTGGATACATATCACCAAAACAGAAATGAAAAACATTGAAAGGCTTTTAAAGAAAATATTTAATTTAATCTTTTCAAAATATAATACTCTAAACGAACATCAGAAACGTCAATTAAGAATCAAACACAACATTTTATTACCAAAACAAAAAATTACCTATACACTATTAATAAAAAACTTTTATAATGTAAATAATAAAATAAAGACAGTTCCTAACATAACAAATACTCGTAGCAAACTACAGAATATATTAAAGTATGAAAATCCAAAAAATAATTACGGCCTTAGAAACAATAATAGGATTTTAATGAAACTGTTCAGCCAGTTAGATGCTGAGATATATAATGTAAAAAATATCGGAAAATTAAAAAATCTTCTAATAGAAAAAATAATCAACGAAAAAATAATTTGGAACATATAAATGAAAAAGCTAAAGAAACTACATCTTTATATCTTGTTTTATTTTATATCTTATTCATGTTGCTTTTGTTATTTTTATATAATATTTTAATTCACTCTAATTATGTACTGGTCTTATTTGTCATATAATATTTTTACTCCACTCTAATTATGTACTGTTCTAATTTTTGTTTGTAATATTTTTACAAAAGATTTTTTTGTAATATTTTTACTTAATGTATTCTTTATTATCTATCATACTTAACTACTCTCAGCACCTACATCACAGGTACGTGAGTTTACCTAGTAGGACTGTAATGTTTAAATTTGCAAGAAATAAATAAATAAAAAAATAAAAAAATATCAGAACAAAATCTGGACATTACTTGTTACATGAGTGTTGAAAGTCTTTATTTTATTTTGGCTGTGAAAATTTCAATCTAATTTAAGAGAATACAAAAAAAATGTAAAGATGAACATCGAAACTAAAAATGACTAATAAATTAAAATTAAAATGCATTGAAAAAAGCAGGAAAACAGCAATTCTTCCTCTTAACTTCTTCCCTAATAACAGCTGGGGAAAAATTGACAAACCAAAATCAAACCGGTCGCTGTTACCAAAAAATCTCTTTCCCTGACCGCACACTAATTACCCAGCCACAAACACGTGCCGAGAAAGAGACATTTTTATTAATTTCATGCGGTTTGTTTTATTGCTTGGCAACTATTTTTTTATATGCATAGCGTCTCTTATGGGTAGGAGTGAGACAGCCTAGACAGTAAAGTCAGATGACCAGCAAATCCGCTGATAGAGTGGAATCAACTGAAGATTAAAAACAGAAGGTGTGCACAACACTTGGTGGAGGTGAGAAGCCTCAAATTAATAAGAAAAGAGAGAGTAGAGAAAAGAAAAAAGAAAAGAAAAGGGAAAGGAAAGGGGAAATTAAGAAAAGAAAAGGAAACAGAAAGGAAAACAATTAAAGAAATAAAAAGAAAAAGGAAATAAAATAAGAGAAACAAAATAAACCAAAATAAAAATTAAAAATTTAAAAACTTAAAAAAAAAATTTTTTAAATAAAAAATAAAAAAAACAAAAAACATTAATTTTTAATTTTATTTCTTCTTTTTTCCTTCGTCAGAGAATATTGTTTGATATTCCGGAAGGAAAGGCCATTATTGTAGCAGCCCTCTGTAACCGAGATGAAGACCGACTCTTTACACTTTCTCAGGAAAAGATTTGCCGCACTTTCAACAATCACAGGATTATGATAGTCTATGCAGTGGTTGGTGCTACTGCTATGACGGACAGTAGCATAAGCCGTATCCATTCTGTTTCTATCCCAAATATGCTCATCAACCCTCTCCTCCAAGGCCCGACCAGTTTCGCCTATGTACCTGCACCCAAACTTATTACAATGCAGGGAATAAATAACACCTTTCCTATGCATAATGTTTCTTTTAGGTTTGTAACTATTGAACATGGATTCCGTTGTACGTTGACAAGGTGATGTGACCAGAAATATTATGCCGTTTAAGAACTTTCGAAATAGTTGGAAACCATTCAGGATGATAGCCAATCGAAACAAATTTTCTCTGTTTGATCCTATTCCTTTGGATATCATTATTGTAAATGGAAACCATTTTCTTCCTAATAAGAGAATTAACGAACGCGACAGGATACTAGTTATCAAACAATATTTTCCAAATGATACAAAGTTCTAGCCTGAACAGTAATTGGGTGCTGGATAAGTTAAAGGCTCTCTTGACAGCCATAGACACAACATTCCTCTTAAAAGCTGGTGGACAGAAGGACCAAAAATTAAGTGTCATACTAGACGCTGTAGGCTTTCTGTAAACTTGTGTATGAAACCAATCTTCATGAGAAGTAATACGGACATCCTGAAACGGAATAGAATGATAATTTTCACCTTCATACTCAAACTGAATGGCAGGATGGACATTATTGAAGATATTTAGGAGATCCCGTTGTGATGTTGCATGTGTGTATAACAACAGATCATCAACATATCTGGCGTAAAAGGAAACATGTAATGATTGAGTATCCGCCAGACAGAGGGTAGTGTCCTCGATATAGATCATGACGCACTCGGCTATCATAGCAGATGCCGAGAGGCCCATGAAAAGTCTTTCATTCTGCTTATAAAAAGAGTCAATGTAGAGAAAGACCTGCATGTTAAAGAGAGCTGCGATCACACGAAGAAGTTCCTGAAAATCCTGAAGAACACAAAAATGACGCAGGTACTTGGTGGAAATGTGCTGAATGGTGGTTTGAATTAGTTCAAATGTAATAGACGTAGCCAAGAAACTTTATCAAAGGAACAGAAGGCATCTAGTGATACTGGACACATACCTCGGATACGTTTAACAAGAGTCCTACTATTAGCTACACTATGCGTAGAACCACAATCAGCGCCTTCATTCTTGAAAACAAAATGTCAAATAATTTCTTAATAGCAGAATCAATGAATAGTATGATTGGCCGAACAGGATAAAGATCGTCAATGTTTATGGGTTTGTGAATCTTTTGAAGTATCTTATGGTACGGGACTGCCAAACTAGTCTCCTTTATTCCGTCGGCCTGTTCAGAAATTATCAGAATAAATAACAAAATGTCATGTCGAGTATCCTGTGGTGTTCGTTAATTCTGTTATTAAAAAGAAACTGGTTTCCATTTACAACAATGATATCCAAAAGAATAGGATCGAACAGAGAAGATTTGTTTGGATTGGCTATCATCCTGAATGGTTTCCGGCTATTTCGAAATTCTTAAATGGCGTAATATTCTGGTCACATTATCTTGTCAACGTACAACGGAATCCATGTTCAATATTCACAAACCTAAAAAAAACATTATGCATAGGAAAGTTATTTATTCCCTGCATTGTAATAAGTTTGGGTGCAGGTACATAGGCGAAACTGGTCGGGCCTTGGAGGAGAGGGTGGATGAGCACGTTTGGGATAGAGCCAGAATGGGTACGGCTTATGCTACTGTCCGTCATAGCAGTAACACCAACCACTGTATAGAATATCATAATCCTGTGATTCTTGCTAATGTGGCAAATATTTTCCGGAGGAAATGTAAAGAAACGGCCCTCATCTCGGCTACGGAGGGCTGCTACAATGATGGCCTTTCCATCCAGAATATCAAACAATATTCTCTGACGAAGAAAAAAAGAAGAAAGAAAATTATAAATCATTGTTTTTTGTTTTTATTTTTTATTTTTTATTTTAAAAGAAGTTTTTTTAAGTTTCTTAAAATTTGAATTTCTATTTTAGTTTATTTTGTTTTTCTTATTTTATTTTCTTTTTATTTTTATTTCTTTAATTGTTTTCTTTTCTGTTTCCTTTTCTTTTCTTAATTTCACCTTTCCTTTCCCATTTCTTTTCTTTTTTCTTTTCTCTACTCTCTTTTCTTTTTAATTTAACGCTTCTCACCTCCACCAGGTGTTGTGCACACCTTCTGTTTGTAAACAACGCCATGTGTTCTGTGTTTACGGTCTAACCAACGGCCAGTGATCTCCGCCAGATGTCTCTTCTCTCCAGTCCTGCTACCATTGCAGTTCATAGGCACCTATGAAAGGTCGACCTTTTCCATTGGTCCGTCTTGGCTTAAATAGAGGGACTGATTGTTTTTTGAATTAAATCCACTGAGGAAGCCACGTCCAAGTGTAGTGAAAGCTATGGGACTCCTTTTTAAATTTTTAAATTTTTAATGTTAAATTTTAGACTTTTGTGTGCGGGCTGAACTTTTAATCAATAATTTTGGCTCACATAAAAAACTTTATATAGCATTATTCTTATTTGTAATTATATTTATAATATGCCAATAGTTTACAGCTATCATTACATATATTTTTTTTCAATTTTTAAATTGTATTATTTTTATTTTATTTTTTTTATGTAAAATTACATTCTTTTGAAATAGAAATGTGGCTACCCTTTTCAGTTATTGCTTTTGCTTTATAAACAGGAATTTTTAATAGTATAATTTTAAATTTAAGTACTTTGCTTTGCTGTGCCACCGTTTTTGTATGACTTTGAGAGCCCTGGCAACCATCGAGAGATAGTGACATCATGCGTGGCTTGCAAAAAGTGATGACGTCATATTGTAACTTTAGCATTTTTTTTAACCCTCTTTCTGTGCAAAGAAGCAGCTAAAATTTGATATATATCAACTACTTTAGGCCCTGAACAAATGCTAAAAATTTTAAGGGATGTTTCGGGCAAAAAAACCTAAGCATTCCCTTGTAAGGCTAATAGAGGTAACTTGTCTAATCAGACAAAAGTGCTATATTTACATTAAAGCCAGTCATATATGCCGAAACTGTCATTATAAAATATAAGATAAATTTACTAAAGAAAGTCAGAAGAATAAAGGTGACAGAAATAATACGACAAAGACTTACTCCTGTGTATCAATAACAAATTCTGCCAATTATATGTTAGCTAATCTAAGCAGTGAAACATGGTTTCTAGATAATGCGACAACGCATCATATATGCTGTAAGGAAGAAAATTTTTCCCGATATAGTAATCTTGTAGATCCTGTGGAAATGCATGGGGCTTCGGTTAAACCTATCCAGGGAATTGGCAAAGGAATTGTTAAATTGAAGTCCATAATATCGAAACACAAATTTGTATTCCTAGAACTACATAATGTCTTTCATGTGTCTGATCTTGGAGTTAATTTAATATCATCGATTCAACTAGCACAAAAGAACTTTATTCTACATATGGAAGGAAAATCATGTATTGTTTCGGATATGAATAAGAACTGTGTCTTAAAGGCCGAGTTAAATGCAAATTTATATTATGCAAATGTTAATATGTATCAAGAGCAGTGTATCTCATTTGCGAAGACAGCACGTAGTAGAGCTCAGCTATGGCATTAAAGACTGGGGCACATTTTCTACAGAAAATTACAAGTAACTATGCAAAATAATTTACTATGAGGTTAGATACTGAATCTGTAAATTCAAAGGAAATATATAATTCTTGTAAGCTAGGCAAGTTAAACGATATATCTCACAGAAAGAATTTCACAAGAAGCTCTGATACTAAGGAAATGATCCATATTAATGTATGTAGACCAATTTTAATATTACAAATCATTATCGTGCACAGTACGTACTTACTTTTATAGATGATCTTTCAAGAAGAGCGTTTGTACATCTATTAAAGTCAACAGAAGAACTAACAACGATAACAAAAGATTTCATTGCCTTTGTAGAAAGACAAATGGGAAACTAAATAAATAGAATCATGTCTGATCAGGGTAAAGAGTATATGAACACTGAATTGAGACAATTTCTTAATAATAAAGGCGTAAAACAAACGTGTTCATCGGCTTACACTCCTCAAAATAATATTATCGCTGAAGGTTACAACTGAACTCTGCTGGATAGTGCTCGTACTTTATTGATAGCTTCAA
>JAFIDM010105953.1:6572-37980 GCA_023159025.1 Thereuonema tuberculata | reverse complement strand
TGCTTCATCTGTAAATACGAAAAACGTTCCGGTGATTTTCAATGTTGTGAAGGCCATAACTCGGAAATGAAGCATTTCCGGACATATGTTGTAATGAACTATTTTGATTGTCTACATGTGGGAAATACATACCTGAAATTATGCCGTGTATTTTTGAAACACCCTACGGGCAAAACTCAAAGCAGCCTCTTCGAGTTTCACAAAGCAAATTTGAATTCTACATATATTCAATATATATAGTTTCTGAATTTAATATAAATAAATAAATAAATAAATATATTGATAAATTTCTTAATTTTCTTAAATTTAACTTATATAATATTTATATTGAATTTGATAACAAAATATATTCTCAAATTAAAGGTATTGGAATCGGAGTAAATTATAGTAGCAATCTTGCTAATTTATTTTTATTAACTTACGAATATCAAATTTGTATTAATGCCCCTTTCCAATTGAAAATTTTTAGATATGTAGATGACTTAATTTTTTTCAATATTAATTATACGATTGAATATATACTGGACAAAATTTAAAAAAATATTATTTGCCTACAAAAGACTAATAATAATTCTAAATTTGTTGATTTCTTAGATTTACGAAAACATTTTAATCAGCAAATTCCATACATTAAATTATTTAATAACACATTTTTATTTCCATCTGAAATTAACAGATTTCATAAATTTACTAGTAATGTTAGTTTAAACTTATTTAAAAATATTTTTATACAAGAACTCATTATTATCTTGATATTAAATCTAAATTTCAAATTTTTTTTCATAATTTAAATTATCTTATTAAATATTTCATAAATAATAATGTTTCATTGTCGTGCTAGTGTGGCCGTGCGATCTCGGCGGCGGTCTACCGCTGTGGCCAGTGCGCCAGTACCTGGGTTCGAATCCCGGCAGTGGCTTGGATGTTTCAATTTCCTTTCCTGTGTTGTAAGTCTCTTCTTCACTTTCCCTTCGGTCTGACGTCATTCCTTAATGGCGTCCAGGGGCAGGCAACGGGAAACCACCCCAGTATCTTTCCTCAGGTGTTTCTGGGAGTTCCATGTGACCTCTATAGAATTGGACTTGTCTCCGGACAGAATACTATGGATGGATGGATGGTTGGATAGAATGTTTCATTTAATGTCATAATTCAATATATTTTGCAATTTCAGAATAAATTTTAATTTCAAATTTTTAAAAAATATAAAGTTGAAAAAATTATTAACGTGCGCTAAAAATGAAATTAAATCTTTCGACGCCGACACACTTGTCAAGTAAGATAAAAATACAATAAAATTGTTTAAAAAACTACTAGTTTTGGCCCATGATTAAAGGGGCTCCTTCTTCCTGCAAAGTGTCCCATAGTTTTAAAACATGTCCTTAAATAACCAAAGGAACCCTTGTGCAACGTTGGAATGGAAAGGGCACGCGATTACTGCAATGCAGCTGGAAGATACGATATTTAACAGGAGTTTTATCTCTGTTAAAATCTCTGTTTTACTAAATTTCATGTTCAAAGATTTTCTTGTGTTGTAATAAAATCGAATGTTTTAAATTAGGTTCTGAAGATATTTCCCAGATTTCAATGACTCTACTAAATAAATTGGATTATTTGAGATATTTCATTCCTTATGTTGATTTGGAAAGATTTTTTATTTCTTATAATTATAATCAAATGTCAAGGCTTTACCTGTGTTACTTCAATCTCAAATTTTGAATCTTTTCCTACAAAATTTTTACATACATTGGGAACAATTACATGAAATTTAAAAGCACAAGGCTGAAAGATCACTGATCTGGTTTGTTTGTTCTTTTATTTTAATATTTCGTATAATTGTTCCCAACGCTCGTTAAAATTTTGCATATGTATTTCTTGTTTAAAAATTTAGCCATGCTTTGAACATGCTAAGCGATCGCTAGCTGGGATTAAATGATTGGCATTTTGATTTATTATTTTTTATGTTTTGAAGTTTTTTTTAATACAAAAGACCATTATTGTGTCTACTTTTGTTTTCTTTTTATGGTTTATGAGTTTACTGATCTGGAAGATACTGGGCGGATCCAACTAACAATGGTCAGGAAACTTGAAATAGGCTATCGTGGATTCACGGTATCAGAATTACAATATCTAAAAAAAAACAATTACCATAAACAGAGTCAATGAACAGAGTCTGGGGCGTTTTTGTTTTATATTGTCACGCTGTGGAATTGGCAACATGGCACTAGTGAAATCTTGGTCTCTGAGGGAATATATTTTAATTTTTAATGATGGTATTGTTCTAATTATGTATCTTCTATATATCTTGAATATCTTATTATGTATCTTGAGTTTCTTGTATTTGGTAATATCTTGTATATTGTTATTATTATATTTCATGGTTCAATATTATTTTTAATGGTTGAAACCTATTTAGGAAAGAATATGTGAGAAAGGAAGGAAAAGAAAAACTTCGAAAAAACGAAGTTGTTCATTCGATTGAGTGATCACGTGTTTTGTGTGGGTTTTGTTTCCCGTGGGTACGGAAAAGAAAAGATGAGATATATTCTGGCGGGAAAAAACAGGTCAGGTGGTTGTGTTGGAGCACACGGATTGGCTAAACAAAAGTGAAACTTATGTTTTGGCAGGAAAAGAAAAAGAGGACTGACTGGTGCCGTTCAGAGAGAGAAGCAGGAAGAGAGCCATTGGGTGCTGACGCTAGTCCGCTCGTGACCCGCAGGGGCATGGCCAGAGAAGCGGGAAGACAGCTGTGGGGAGCAGGCGTCAAAGAACTGGGAGAGGCGGATAGAGGCAGCCGGCGAGACAACATGCAGATCGGCCAGAAATCCAATGCCATGGTCAGCAAAGACGAAACAGAACCAGTGGCCGTGCCAGATGGAATGATAGAAGGTGTAAGAGATGCTGAGACGAATAATCTGTAAGTAGAGAACTTTATAATCTTACGGAAGACTGTTAATGCGGGCGGCAGCGGAAGGCTTGTGGCATGTGAATGCTGTTTTTGAGTGGAGACGAAACGATAATGAAGACCGAAGTTGTTACAGACAGCAAACTAGTTGCTTACATTTAAGTCCTTATCTCTCAAGAACAATTACAATGGTCCGTAAAAAAAAAATTGTCGAAGAGATCGACCTAACTTTGTTTCGTGAAATGGACAAAGAAAATGGTGTGTTGCCATTTTGAACGATCAAGCTTAACGGACTCTAGAGGGAGCACGTTTTAAAAAAGTTGGTGAAAAAACCCAAAATCATTACAAAGTGGTGAAGAAATGATGGGATGCTTGAAATAAGCATTGTGTTTCTTAAACATTAACTTTCAGTGAACACTAAAGCCAATCACGCAGGTGTAGCCATTATCTTCGTAAGAGTGGCTTGTCAGCCATTATTAACGAAATCCCTGCTTGAACCATAAGTTGAAACGTTTGGAAATAACTTATTCATACAATAGAAAACATTATGTGTGTGTAGGAACGAACAGTTCAAGATACTGTCATCCTACTCAGCTTTTGAATTAAAAGTGTTTTCAGACACTCGTCCTATCACAAACGAACTTGAATAAATATTGAATTTGTGGCCATTAACTTTTATTGTTTTGTGAACTTAGCCATTTTTATGATGTTTGTATTCTTTTTCAGGTGTTCTAGATTGTATTCAAGCAGAAGATTGTTATTATTACGTTATGAAGTTCAATGCTCGATCTCTGTTGTTTCAATATACATGACATCAAAGTGTGCCTTAATTATTATTGTTTTTTTAATATTTTATCCATTATTAGTTTTAAGGATAGAATTATTTTTGTGTAATCAGAGGTGTACATCTCATGTGTGAGTGTGTAGTCACATTTTTCCTATTATTTAATCTTATTATTCTTCATGCTAATGTTTTATTGATAATTAAAAAGAGTTATTTAGCATTTATTGGATTGCCAGAGAGAGATAATTATATGCTTACATGTTTAAATCTTTGGAGGGAGGAAAAGGGTTAACGTATTTAGAGAACAAGGTTTCAGGAGGCGAAAAGGAAGATCTTTAGTAGGGAGATTTTCGGTGGGTTTATTAAAGTGGGTCATTCCGCCGCTACTGAAGAGGCATTTTTCGGTTTCTGTTTTGCTTTGGTGCGAAAGTAGACATGGTCGTACGTAGAGAGCACTGTTTAGGAATTTTGGCGGGAAAACCTTTGGCCCAGCAGAACGCCATCTTTACCACGAGACAGTCGGTTTTCTTGAAACTCGATAGTAAACACAGGTCTGTATTTTGGTGTTTTAGATGATCTGGGATAGTTATTGCTCTGCTTATTATTGAACGCCAATTATATTATTTTTACAGACTTATTCGGAGATTAGTAGTCGTTTCACTTAATTGTCTTGTTTCTCAGTTTTGATCCACGGGATTATCTGACCATTCAAATGACTCGGGGGTTGGAATAAGATAATCCATATCTTTGGTTTCAATTGATCATGGTTGACAATATTTAATGGAATATCTTTTCCAGAACCTTTGATGTAAGTTATTCCAGTTAGATTCTGTTACAAACTAGGAATAAAATTTAAAGAAGCTTTTTGAACTTCCTCTAACCTGTTATTTGAATAGACATTGGTAAGTGTCTGGTAAATGCCATGCCTGGCTGCTTGTGTTCAGTCTTTTGCAATGTCTGATGATGGGATCTGACGTGAAGCTATTGAGCAGCCAACTGTAACGCAGCTCGTGGCATTTGAAATGGAATATTGTTTTGCTGAAAGATGTCATTTGAAATCTTCAGGAATGGTTAAAGTTTAGTCTCCGAGATGCGTAGTATCAGTGTGTTTTGTTCAACGTTTGTATGGTAGCTATTGGAAGATACATTTAAATAACGATAAACATGCGTTGCTGTGCTCTTTTGATGCTTGAAATTAATGAAGCTTGTAGATGTTCACCATCTCTATACAAACATCCAACTGTCATGATGGACACATAGAATCTTGTTCGTCAGAACGCAATATGTCATGCTGGTCGCCTTGTGTCATACACACTAGTAATTATTCGTCAGTTGCCTAAAAAGAACATTTAACACGGCTCTTTTCAAAATTTGTATATTTTATCAAAGACTTAAATGGAAATATTTTTTTCAATTTGTGAAAACTGAAGTGTTGATCGGAATTTCTTAATTGTTTCATTTATCAAGAACTTCACAAAGCGATACCTTTAGTGTTGATATGGTGACATCCTAATGCCATTTCCAATTTTTAGAAAGTTCTGCAATTATTAGAAATATCTGCAATTCCAGTTGATAAATACCGGATGGTTAAAAACAGTTTGTCTTTTCTAAAGTGTCTGAAACATTGCTTATACGGAGATAGTATTTAATTGCTTCCTTCTTGAGTTAGCATAAGGTTTTCTTGGTATTGTTAAAAATTTACCAATGGCTGCTAACAAAAGAGCAACTTAGATTCTATGCTGTGGCTTCTTACAATGAGGATATCTTTAATGAGTGTTATAGATTCATTACAGAAATGGAATTTAAGCAGCAAATCTCATTTTAAGCGTTTTCTGCAGACGTTTTTGTGATTTTTAAAAGCACTTCAATTAAAAAAGAGAGAACAGCTTTCAAGTAGATTTTAGTTCAGTTTTTAATGTTGGGAGACTCGAAATAAACTTTCTATAAATTCCAGACAGACTTATTCTATTCTTTTTTATATTTTTTTTTTTTTTTTTATTTATTTATATAATTTGAGTTTTTACAGTCCTACTAGGGAAATTTCCCTGTCAGTAGGTTCTGGAGTTTAATAGTTACAATCTGATTAATTTATGGTTGATAATATGATGCAATGTACATATAATCTACATATCTACAAAGTACAATCAATAAAATGCAAAATATTTAGGAACATTCACTCTAATATGAAGATGCAGACATGTGTATATGTCTCTGTGTATATGTATAATATACACACACAGGAGCGTAAATACACATATGTGCATGTTCAGACTTATATATATTACAGATATACATTAAAATTATGAAAGTTTAAGAATAAGAGGATATATATTTAAATGTAATTGAAATATTGAAAATTGAATATTGAAAATTGAAATTGTAATTGAAATATATTACAGATATACATTAATATTATAAAAGTTAAGAATAAGAGGATATGTATTTAAATGTAAATTTAAAATAGTTACGTATGGTACGGATATACATTAATATCATAAAAGTTCAAGAATACGAGGATAAGTATTTAAGTATTACTACTCGCTACAACTTCCTGTTTGTTTTTTGTTTGTTTGTTTTTGTTTTTTTATAACCAATGCTATAGTTGGTTAGGTAGGTGTTTAGGTAGAGGACCATATTCTATTTACAATTATTTAACATCTGTAATATCATTGAGAATAGTTACATTTATTCAGATTTATATTATTTTAAATATTAAATATCAAATATTAAATTAAAATTAAAAAAATACAAATGTAAACCACATCGTTTCAACTTGTAGGCAAGTCGTCGACCAGTGGATGAAGTGGATACAGTGAGTTTATACAACACTCAACAACCAACCATAGCTGTTCGAAAATGAGATGATGCTGACAGTATTGTTATATCGCGCTCCTTTCAACAACCATTATTGCAGTGCATCCCCCTGTTGTGAACATTTTAAAATAACATCAAAACAATAACTCACAAGAGCATATCAAATATTAAACATTGTTTTTTACCTTTACTTCTGTTTGAAACATAGAAATAAATACAAATAAATATTTTGGAGTGATACAGTGTCATTGTTAGAAAATGAATCTTTGCATTGTCGAATTCCTACCAAATATTCGAAAATAAAATGGATACTCTACAAAAAATCTTTTTAACAAATAAATTATATGTATTCTATAATTTATTTTACTGAACATGTAATAAGAACATTAAACAATTTATATAATCCTTATATTAGATATTTACAATCTTCTAAAATTTATATGTCTATTCCTTTCTGACAAAAAAAAAGTTTCCTTTTTTTTGACAGCTACAGAAAAATTAGTTTGTGTGGTTGTGGTAAAAAGATGGTGAAGAAGTTTAAGAAAATTAAATCAAAATTAACTTGGTCCGCAAGTTAATTTTGATTTAATTACTAACCTTTTATTACAACAAATTCTTATTAGTCTAAGCGAGTTGCAAGCGTGAATTTGTTTTTACCCTCTTTTATTGTTAATTTGATTATTGATGTATTTGAACTGAGGGGTCATTGTTTAAATTGTTAGTCCGTTTGGTGTATTGTCTCCTTTTCACTGAGCTGGTTTATGCTGGGCGGGATCGGTCGGAAGAGGGTGTTTAAACCGGAAACGGCTTTATATAAGTTTTGGATATTCCCAGCAAAATATCTAAAATAAGCTGAGTGATTTTTGTTGTTGTTCAGTTATTGTGCGAATTTGTATTGTTTTCGTTGAAGTTTGAGAAAACTTGAGCTAGATGTGATTCCAAGCAGAGATCCGTCCATTGCAAATGATGAGGTGGAACAGCAGTTGCTTTGATAGCTCAATTCAGAAGTAATTTTGCTTTCACTAGAGCTAACCAGATTGCTCTATTCATTGTAGCAGATACTGTACTAGATGCCTAATACTCTTGTACATTACCATTTCATTTCAGTCTTGTAGAAAAGATAATGTCTGGACACTAGTATTCATGCAAGACATTGCATCACATACGCAAGCAAATAGGTAAAGCAATTACAATGCACAGTACTGACTGGCTGATGACAACTTAATTTCTGCAGACTTTCTTTCTGTACGCCTATCTAAATCGTTCACCTCACGTGAACTCATTTAATTTGTAGTTTTGGGGATCTGTTTACGTGATGCTGATAATCACTGGAGATATGAAGACCAGCACAACAAGTAAAGAAACCAATATCTGACAGACACAGTATGCCCCATCATGTAGAGAAAAGTGTTATAAAAAGAAGCTTCGGTATTTGCAAATTCTAATATCTGTGAACAATTTTTCTTGAACAAGTATCATTTGCTGAACATTGATGAAAACAACAAATTATTTATTTCGCAGAAAATCCATTAATTTTAGCAAAATCAAAATAGATCCAAATTTAAATAAGTTGTTTGTTGTTAATATTGGGTTGTTAATATGTTAATTGTTTGCTGTCAATGAGTGACTTAGTTTGAATTATTGTAAGTGGTATTTGTCATCATCACACTAGAATTTCTCCACCAAGTATTCATATGGAGAAGTTTTCAAAAATTAAAAGCAAAGTCTCTTGTCCATACTAAGCCGGCCATTATTCAGAAGTTATTAGAGAGATTACAAACTTTCTGTGCTTAAGCTTTTTAATTTGAATTTATGAAGTAGAAGAATATTCAGGAAAATCGATGAATCACATTGTAGGTTTCAGTCTGTGTCATCAACCGAAAATGATTGGTTTGCGAAGCACTGCTGTTTTAGCGACCCATTTGAGAAGTATTGTGGTAGCGACCAAAATCGGTAGCTATTGCGTTTGTCCTGTCCGTCTGTCAGTCCGTCCGTATCTGTCCACCCCTAACAACTCCCGAATGGAAGGTGGGATCGACAAACGGATTTCATTATCGTGTTCAGAGGCGCAAACAAAATAGGAATAGAGCATTGTCAGTGGTCAACTTCCCCACCCCCTTGCTGTAGATATTTGGCATCGTTTTCATTGGATTTCCAATTTTAAATGTTAGAAATGGAACCATATGTTTTGAGTTGTCAGCTGTAGCTTGATGTTTAGCGTCTTGGACAGTGAGACTTTTGTTTAAAATCCATATACACAGAAGCTCGGTTATAATGCGGTCTACTGGATCCAAGATCTCGAAGATCGCGATATAACCGCGATATAATTTAACTTTTATTACTTCGGGACTTCAAATGTCGTATATCGCACCCTCTATCGTCCATACGATTCCAAATCGATTTAAAATGGTCATTTCGCGATTACCTACATCATTGAGAGATATGTGAGAGAATTTTATACTTATAAATACATAAATCATTACCTTTTCAACACTTTGATTGGTTATATTAGCAAAAATCCATTTGACACCACCATATTGGCATCTTGTATAAACGACGATTCACGTGGATCGAAACTAGATATTCATGCGCCTATTAGATTACATGGGCCTCTTTACTGGTTGTCATTTGCAGAAAAATAGATCTTGATATTCATTTTGGTTAAACGAAAAAGTCTACGATTCAGGTAATTTTTTAAACATATATTGTAATTGACGCATTTTCGTGACATAAGGGTGGGTATAGAGTCTCAATTACTGTAAATAATAAGGAAACAAGCATATTAATTTACACCTTTGATTTGATTTTAGGCGAAAAACGATAAATTTTGCAATTTTACAAATAAACACCTTTTCGAAAATAGACAGGGTCCAAGACCAAATCGTGTTATATCCGAATTCGCGATATAAACAACTGCGTTATGACCGAGCTTCTGTGTATCTACTTTCTTTTTTTTTCTATTAATCATTTTTTTCTCAATTTTGGAGGTTGGATTTTTTTTCCTATTTTCCTACGGTTTTTTTAATTAATTTTTTATTTTTTCTTTCATTAATATCCTTTTTTATTATTATTTTTAATTTTTTTATTATTATGGGTTGCCTTTAAATTTACGCTTTAGCACAAAATTATATTCCCTTCTTTTTATCTTTAATTGACTTTCTCTTTACTTTTATCTGCCATTATTAAGTTCCTGAAGCCCATAACAAGTGCGCTGTTTTAAGAAAAGACCCTGTGCTAAAAGAAATGGGAAGGATAAACAATTTCGCCATCCCTCCTTGACCACACATATGCTGAACCCTTAGTGTTTTAAGAACTGCTGTGAGTCAGAACAATGATTGGTAGTACACTCGTCAAAACTTTCATTTTTTGTCTTATGTCTGAATCACCGAAATCGGAATCTGCTGAACTTCTGCGATGTTACTCTTTTTTTAATCTCTGCTGCTCTATAATAAATTATTCATATTTAATCCTTCTTTGCACCTGTCTCACATTTTCTTGATTGTGATAGCGTCGTTACCGGTGATTTATCATCGCCCAAGCTCGCTTTCTGCAGGACTCTCAAGCTTAGTCCATCACTACATCTTTGTATCAGAAAACCCTAATAATTGCTCGAGTTGTTTCATTTTGTTACAACCTAACCTATCTGACTTTCCTATCAGGATATTACCATCTGTTCACCTACTTCAAATCCATCCAATTCTTATTTCAAGCCATTTCATTGCAGTTCGTTCCCTTCTTTTGCTTTTAATCCAGAACACCTCATATAGATACGTAATAGTAAGTTTGGTTAAAATTTATTAATTAAACTAAATAAATTAATTTTAAAAATAAAATCAAACGAACGTACGGTCTCAAAAGGAAATATTAGCAGGAATGAATCAGATTATACCTTTCTATGGAAAATTAAAAGGTACGGGAAGTTTGCAAGTTTGCTGGATCCTTAAATATTATAAAACTACGAAATCCGGGTAACTTAACAAAATAATCTCTTTATTAACAAACCAAAATAACAGAAGATCTTTGGTTTATATCAATTTTTATACTAAACTTAAACTCCTGAAATAAAAAAGAAAATCTTCGGAGCGACCGGACTTGTCAAAATTGACTCATTTCGAACAAGTCCAAATTAAGTTAATCCCGCAGCTTCACAATAACACAAACTAAACAAGTCCTGGAGCTTCTACTTCTGAGTACATACAATAAACGCACTAATTTGGCTTACATATTTTTACGGTTTCTTGCCCACTCTCGCAGTCCACCGGTTCACTAACAACAAGCTCGGCTGCTTCTATACGGGTGACGTGTAACCATAGACGTTAATCACCTACAACGGAACATCACGGCAAACGATTTGTTCGGCTACACGAAACACACATCCTGGGTCTACTAATAACAAGCTCGGCTGCTTCTACACGGACGAATCTAACCAGAGATGCAAAGCACGGGACATTCACAAAGACGAGCAATACGTAGTACGCTCGGTAAGTTGACACACACATCCTGTTCACATATCCACCAAGTATACGATCGGCTGCTTTTGCGGAATTTTAACATCCATTCTTTCGTCATAAATTGAATCGTCCGATATTCTTCCAGCAGGCACATTCGAATCTCTCTTCTATGGCGTCTCTGCACGGCATCCTTTCCCCTCCAATCTAACAAGCTCTTCGGGCTGGTCTCGGCTAGCTCCACGGGAAACTGTCTTCTAATCCCATCACCAAGAGCATTGTCAGCGTTTCTTCTTCTGATTTCTCGACCTCATTGCTTTATCTCGCTCTTCCATTTATACCAAAAATTGTCAGATTTCGAGAAATTTCCAGGCCGTTTGTATTCCAATGCGGAATAAACCCGTATACAGTAGAGGTGCTCTCTTAATCCCAATAAGTATTTCCTACCAGCTATCAAGATAATGCTCCAGAACAAATAAAAAATTAAAAAAAAGACACAGCTGTGGGAAAACAATAGAAGAATTACCCATTTCCAAAAAAAAAATAAAAAAAAAATCAGTAAACAAATATAGCATTACAATACCGTCATCCTATGCAATGTCGACCTTCCAACCATTCTTATAAAATTTGACGTATTTTATTGACAATTTTAATCAGATTTAAATGTTAATCTGTAAAATCAGCATCTGCATTCATATACGCGGGAACAATGAATCAATCTGTTCATCATTAGGCATTGTTTTCAGAACAAACTTACCACAAGTTTGTAGGTAGTTTTTTTTGCCCATCACTCCACAAATTGCGAAACACTATTGTCATGCAATTCACCAAATGTGATATTACTTGATTAATCAAAGCAAGCCATGAGCTTCAGATTAAAACAAATTACTGTTCATGGCCTTTCACTCATCATTCATAAACCTAATTGTCAATCAAAGGAAATGGATTCTGCTTTTTGAAACTCTAACAATGTAAAAAAATGGTGTGATACTGGGATGGTATTTCTCAAACTTTTTCTAATTTACTTAGGCCTACAATGTCCTCAATTTACATCCATGTCTCTACTCTATGAACACCTATTGCCATTGGTTGGTTGAGTTAATTGACGCAAAAGCATCAGAAAACTGCCTAAATCCCTAGCTCAAATCTAGATTTGATTATTAAGTCTCATCACATTATCTATGATAACCAACCCATAGAATAAATATTACAACGCACTACAGTGATCCATTTACCAAAACTCTCAACAAGTGCCTTTCACTTTAATTAATAACAGTAAAAAAAGAAATCTGTCAGTATGCCACAAAAGAAAACCATTGAAAAAGTGCTCCGTTTCAGAAATAAGTGGTTCCTAGTGAAATAACAAAACTGTTGTATTAATACATCTCGTATCTCACATCGATTACAGTTGACACGCCCTATATTCATTGCAGACTTAGAAACCAGAATGCAATTGCAAATGAAGGAAGAAAACTATGATTGGATAACCTCTACGAGATCAATATAATCCAATCTCTGGATCTTAATCTGCTATTTGGTTGAATTGCTCTACTACTCTGTACATTAAATGAACATTTTTTTTTCATTATACCAGACCAGGCTAGAACAGACCTGTAGAACTGTTAATGGTATTTACATATCCTATTAAATGCTGTTTTTCCCTTTCTGTAAATCGGTGCCTTCGTCATTTCCTTAAATGGTAGGTGGTATTTGTTTTCATGCTTAATTGAAATGTACTCATAATGTTCGTTTGCTTTAATATACACTGATGTTTGTAAAAAATGCAACACCATGAAGAATTGTCATCATCAGAATTAAATGAAATTTAATGCCTAAACAACTTGCATTGGTACAAATAAACGACAAAATTTTCAAAGCAAAAAAACAATATTCAGAGTCCGAAATCAGTATTTGGTGTAGCCAAATACCATAATGACAATACGCAAAACAAAGGGATTAACAGCAGAACAAAAACCTACAACGCTCCTAGCGGCGCGGCCTTCACGAACGAAATCTCGTATCTGCTTACCCTCATAAGTCAGTTTGGTTAAAACTAAATTAAAGTAAAATATAAATATCGATACAATTTCCTTCAGGTGTAAAGACTGTAACAGTGTTTTTATTGAAAAATGAATTAATGTATTAATACAATGTTTTCTGCGTGAAGAAAATGAAAAGAAGAAAAAAAGATGTTTTGAGCAAGAGTGCCAAGGCAAAAAAAATTATGAATTTGTAAGGTTTAATTTTATGTCATTAAACATATAATTTCTTGTTAAAATTATGTCTTATTTTTATTCATTTGTGATTTATTATGATTGTACATTCATTGACTTTGTAAATAATTATAAATATCTAGGTATTTGTAATTATTATGTAATGTTTTCGTAATATAATAAATAATAAAACATATATGCAAAAGTAAGAAATATGTATCACTTTAAACTAAAACTTTTTACACTCAGATCTCTGATAGATTCTTTTTAAAATTATGGATTATAATATTGGCGTTTTTTCACAAAACAACAATTATATAATATAAATAAGATAATGTATAAAATTTTTGATAATATTTATATTAATTATGAACATCAAACTATAAAAAATTGTTGAAAAGGATTTGAAGAAAAACAGTTCAAAGTTTTAATAACCTTAGGTAGAGGATAACAGGTAGATCATTAACCCTAACGGAGTGTTCCAGCCCTAATAATATTTGAGGGTAAGGGATAATTTTAAATTTAATACTTATAACGCTCCCTTACATAAGCGGTTTCAGAGTGTACAAGTGATAATCGGAAACCTTCAGGCAAGATAAAACTAATTGATTTAGTTAAGTTAAGAGAGATGCGAACATATCAACAAACACACATTAAATAGGAAAAGACGAAAGAATTAATTCTTTTAATTAAAATTTAAATATCCAAAAATAAAGTATTATCTCAATGATAATCTGGCTAACATTAACTTTAGTCAAATACTTATGACATTAATAACTTGTTAAAGTTCAATGACTCTGTCAGTTCCAAAATAGCTTTATACTCAAAGCTAAATTTACTACTAACATAACAGGATTCAGATGAATTGCTGAAAACTAACATATGCAATTAAATAAACTAGCATTAATCTATTTCAGCCCTGTCGACTTGGATCTTGCTTCTGCTTCGTTGGCGTTCACCCAACTAAAGAAAGGAAAACGACTTGTACTTACAATCTTCAGTCTTATAGAATTCGTAGATTACGACGAACCAACGGAGGAAAGCAATGAAGTTTATTCCGGTTACCTAACAATGAATTCGCTAGATTCTGAATCTTCGAACTTCGGAGTCGTGGCATTCTGTGTTCTAATTCGTAGTAGCCTTGTTGAATCTGCCGTCGTCAAGGAAACGGGAACTGCCTCTTGCTTGTGAGTTTTCCCTTTTCAAAAACGGAATCGATGAGCCAAATTCATCACGGATAGGCGCTGAATATAAGCTTTAAACCTTAATCTTATATTCTATGTTGACATAGCATTTTAAATGAGAAAATACCTTTTTCTCATTTGGTTCGACACGAACGTCTTAACAGGTGCTCACTGGTAACGCTGGAAATTCACACTGTCTGTTTACATCTGCGGTTACCAAGTGAACTGACTGGCCATGCGTTTGTAACAAAGCAATGCCCCTGCTTCGTTAACAACTGCGTGTAAACGATTGTATGCAGCATTTTTATTTGTTGAACGTTCATTACTGCAAACACGCTGTTGAATTTCTCTTCTCCGGCAACTAACTCTAAATCCCCTCAAAAGCAAAATTTTGTAGTTATAAGGGCAGATTGGATTTATTTCATGGGAAATTATGGTGAGTAACTTAAATTAAAATAAACACATTAACTAATTTCCATTACACAATCCAGAAAAATAAGTTAAAAGTAAGAATATAAATTTTGAAATATTGAAGAAAAGTTTACCTATAAGACCCCTTTTAGCAATTTCTATAAATCTAATTTTCTTTAATTTTTTTATAATTCCAATAGTTTAACAAGCATTGGTTCGGGACAAGCATTTGATTTTTCAATAATTAAAAATAATTTTGGTTTAAGAACAAAACTTTTTCGCCAATTGAACTGGGAAAACTACGACAGCAATAGAATTAAAGTAATATAAAATCAATTAATTTCTGATGTTATACTCAATAACATAAGAAATTTCTAATTTCATCTTTAAATTAATCTTTACGGACATTTTAAATTTTCAGCACCTATAATACAACAGTAATTTTAAAATTACACCTAATAGGACTGGTTAACATTTAAAAAAATAAAAAAAAATGAAAAAAAATATAATTTTTGATTTAATTATCTTTTAACGAGACTGCTTACACAGGATAGTGTAAATAATTTTTTTTCCAAAAATTTCGTATTTTTATTCATTTAATAAATTCCTATTCTTCTTGTGCTCTCTAGATCAACATTTATAAATATGAACTTCTTTATTTACTATTTAGCAGCATTGAAATTTGATTTCAGAAGGCCAAGCCGCTAGGTGCACTGCTGCCGAATTGTCTCTCAAGTAAACAAAGGTTAATTTCTTTGTGTCGCGTATTGTCATTATGATATTTGGTGTAGCCACCACGCGCTGCAATAAGTTCTGCTATACGACGTGGCATGGAGTCAAACAGATTTTGAATGTCTGCTTGTGGAAGAGAATTACATATTGCTTCTATTCGCAACCAAAGTTCGTCTTTTGAAGCTGCAGGACGCGGATCACGAGCGAGACGCCGACCAACCACATCGCACACGTGCTTGTTAGGCGACATATCCGGCGAATAAGCAGGCCACGGAAGAAGTTGCATGTGGTGGGCTGAACAGAAGTCTCGAGCTTTCTTTGCAGTATATGGGCGTGCATTATCCTGCTGAAAGATAGCTCCAAGGATGCCTTGAAGGAACGGAACGACTTCGGACTGTAGCACTTCAGGGATGTACCTGTTGCTATTGAGATTACCCTCAATTCGTAGCAAACTGGATCGTCCATGATACGAAATCGCACCCCAGACCATAACTCCGGGTGTTCGGCCACTATATCATTCGTTAACGCAGTCTGGAAGGCAGCGTTGACAGGCATAGCGACTAGCACGAATGCGGCCATCATGGTCCCACAAAATGATGCGTGATTCATCTGAAAAGACAACTTGGTGCCAATGAGCTTGCCAGGCTCTGTGCTCTTGAGCCCATTGGAGACGGAGCCGTCGATGGTTTGCCGTGAGGCGATCCTGTATAAAGGCACCCTTGCACACAGTCCCCGGTTTAGCAAACGTCGACGAATTAACGAAGCCGACATTAGTAAACCTGTAGCAGTAGACCAACGTGCTGCCAACTACCTGGAGGAAGCTGTATGGTCATTCAGCGCCATGCGGAGTAGGTGTCGATCGTCGCGCGCTGATGTCATCTTCCGTGGTCCACTGCCAGTTTTTCGAGTTGTTCGGTGCTCGTCGGTCCACTGCTTCCAAGCTCGCATCACTGCGGAACTGTTCCGCTGCACACGAGCTGCTATTGCGCGATAGAAAAATCCTCCTTCTCGAAGGCCGATAACCCTCCCCCGTTCAAACTCCGTAAGTTGTTGGAATTTCTCCTTCTTCCGTCGTGGAGGCATACTTAGGTCTCACTTTACATTCGCCACTAACAAATAATCATTACCTATTTTAAACGTTTCGCTACAGCCCTCATTTATATGCTTTCAGAATCAGTTCAGAGGGCGCTGCGCACGCCACGCATGCGCGGTGGCTCTGAAACTTTACTATTTTGTATAACATTTTATGATTGACATTTGCTGCAAATTTCATTTAATTCTGATGATTCCTTCATGGTGTTGCATTTTTTACAAAAAGCAGTGCAAAACATATCAAAATACTAATTTTTTCCCCTTTAATTTTGCACATGAGTATATTTTAAAAAAGCCATCGTATACTGTCTGACGATGACGATGACGATTTACTTTCCATAATAACTCAACAATATCAAGATAATTCTTTGAGACATTTGGTTGTGAAAAAGGCGAAAATGTAATGCTTATTCTTCAAATTAATATTTTCTCCTCCATTTCATCTGAATAAATTTAAAGAATTGTACAAGTTTCAGCTGTTGCGTAAATTTAACAACTATAAAAAATTTATAGTTAATAAATTATTATTAAACTATTTATTTCAGATAAAAAGAAATCTTTCAATAGCTGAACAACAATAAATACTAAAAACTGAATAGTGAAGTTTTAAATAAAAGTAGTATTTTACACTTTGAAATAGTTGTTGAATCAATCATCTGGGACAACTTGTTAAATTTATCTCAATCTCTTAATGTAACAAATGATTTAAACCATGAAAATAACTTACAATAAAATGTGATGTGGTAATATTAATCAAAACGTAAATGATTATCAAAATCTTTTTTTCATTCTTACCTGCATTCTGATTCTTTATTTAAATATCCTTTAATACATTCTTCGTTGCAGCTTGCAAAAGATGAATCATCAGTACAGGGTCTATGGGAAATATTTAAGCGAACAATCTACAGCAGCAAAGAAATTAAAAAAAGAATTCAATGAATAAAATACATTACAATAAAAAAATATTCTCACAAGAATAAGGCTTAACTGATATGTTTTTAGATTTTTCGATACCGGGAATCCAGTACAGCTATTTCAGGATTCATAAACTCCATCAGCTTGATTCGCCCAGTATCTTACAGTCAGCGATTCCAAGAAACTTATAAAGAAAATAGAAGTCAGCAAGATAATGGCCTTCCATATGAAAAAACAACAATAAATAAATTTAGAATAGAAAAGAGCAGAAATTTAATCCCTGCTAGCAATTGCTACGCTTAGGATGGATTAAATTATAAAAAGAATATATTTCATAACAAGTTTAACGTGCGGAAACTGACATTACAATAAAAAAAAATACTTGCACATGCTTAGCAATTCATCCTTAGCTTAGCAGTATCGAAGAATCTGAAAGGAGATCAGTGATTTCTTATTCTTGTGCGAGTATGTTTTTCATTGTAATTTCAATTACATTTCCGCGAGTTAACTTGTTGTTAAATAAAATATATAGACCCCTGTTTGTGAAAATTGCTATACTATGAAGTATTCATTAGAATGGGAGGAAATTTATTACGCCCATTCCTCATAGTGATACAAACGATTAAAGTTTCAGAGTAATGCAACAAGAGTCCTTGCAAAAACTCAATATGGTGTAAAGGCTCCACGAGCTGCAATAAAAGCTGCTATACTCCATGACAACGAATCAAACGGCCCTTATATGTGTTCCTGGGGTATAGCCTGCCAGGCTGCTTTTATCCGAGAGCGCAGTTCATTCGTATTGGCTACTGGATGACAAGGACGGGCTAGTTGCCGAGTGATCATATCCCAGACATATACCATTTGTGACATATAGGGCTTAACATAACATGCAGGCCAGGGAATAAGGGGTATCTGCCTTGTTTCGAAAACAACGTGGACATTTCTGACAACATGTGGTCTGGAGTTATCTTCGTGGAATATGACTCCAGGATTGTGTTGAAGGAAGGGTACGACTTTAACCTCCTATAACTTGTCTGATGTAACGTTTGCTGTTTACCACGCCCACAATTCATAGCAGCTGATATCGTCTATGATCCAATTGGTCCTCAAACCATCTTGTCTATCATACATGAAGTATGACACTGGGCAATGCAGTGTGAAAGTTGGCACTCACCTTGATATCATGTAATGAGTATGTGGCCATCATTGTAATCCAAGTTGTAATCATCCGAAAACACGACATAGTGCCAATCTGAACGCCAGTGGGTGTGTTACTGAGCCCATTGTATCCTGAGTCGTCGATGGTGCAGGCCCAAGGGAATCCTACCCAAACAAATGCATGCACAACAGACGCTGCAGCAGACCCCGCCGAACCGTGGAATCAGACAATCTCAGACTTGTTGCAATATTGCAAAGTTGTGCTTAACGCTGAACTGTCCGTCACTGCCATGCGGATGAGGTGTCTATCTTCCGCTGTGTCGTCACATTTTGTTGTCCACTTCCGGGTTTTTGACTCGTCGTCTTCTCGTCGGGCCACTGCTTCCACACTCTATCCGTACAAGCTGCAAATTCGCGGTATGAAAATCCTCCTTCAAGCAGCCGAATATTCAGACCCGTTCAAACTCTGTAGCTTGCTTATAAAGCGCGCTTTACGTTGACGAGGCATCCTGACGATGAAAAGCTGTTATCTCCATCCACAACAGTCCTCTACTTATATGCTGTTATACAACAGATCAGAGGTCTCTGTTGAGTCTAGGCATGCGCAATCATTCTCAAATTTTAATTATTTCCATATCATATCCTGCTTTGCATTTCCTGTAAGTTTCATTCATTTGCATTTTTCACAAACCTGAGTGTATCTAATCATATATCAATCAGTTTCACATATTTACTTAATGTAGATGTTCAGTGAATGATAATAATAAACTGAAAACAAAATGAAAAAAATTCATTTTTAAAATTCATTTTCAACATATGTTAAACTATTATTATAGGATGTGACGTCACTGTACTTCACTTCATTATTATTACGTAAATATTTACATGATTAAATGTACGTGCTAAGGATAAAATAATAAAATAATTTTATAATTTATTGAATCAAGTTATGAAGTGATTAAGCTTGGATAACAATCATTTATGTTCAATATTGCTATTTCATTCGTTATTTCCAGACATATTATTAAAAAACATTATTACTCACAAAAGTTTGTAAAATATCAAAAACACGATTTTTTTCTTTTTCTTAGCTAACTTTTTTCGTAAGTTTTGTTAATGAAGAACAAATATTAAGAATAACAGACAAGGCGATTCAAATTAAAGTATTCCTCTGCAAAGCAGTCTGGAGAGAGAAACAGTAGGCAAAATAAAGTCAGACTAAAGACTGTATACATTCCAGATCACGGGGAAAAAATTCTGCAATAAAAAAAAATTGTTCAACAAGTGTCCTACAGGGAGAAATGTGGCACTCCCAGCGGCAGTAGTTGTTAAAATTTACATAGTGCGTAAATTACCGTACGTCGTAAGGCATCAAATCAGATGAAAGACATCAAAATGTAGTGTGAGGCTGAGTTGGAGAAGTTTTTCGACAAGCGCGATGGTTCTCACGTTGCTTTAACATACCTTTAATCTTAAGTATGGTGAAAACACTGCTGAAAAGGACACCTGAAATCATTAAAGAAAGGCCCAGTGACACTATGTGCATTGCGACGCATGATTCATTGATTTGAGAACACTAGAACAAGTAAAATGTAAAATTCAAGGAGACGGGATCTGTAACAGACACCGAGGACATCAACACATGAACAGATAACTTCTAATGTTCTGGCAGCGTTCTGTAATAGCTCTACGAAATTCCTCTGCAGATTATCTGCACAGACGAGGATCCCTAAAAGTCCTTCTACTATATTCTTAAAAGCATTAAACGGCAGCCGTATAAGATGCAGTTGTTACAAACATTAAATTAGAATGTTCCCAATCGGCGAGTCGAATTCTGCGATTGGGTTCTGCAACAACGTGATATTAATCCCACTTATACGCTTACTATCCTATTTAGTGATGAGGCCAATTTTTATATACTCGAGGAGGTGAATAAGTTGAACTGGTCACCACAAAACCCCCATTGGATGCAGGCTTCTAAGCAAGCGGTCACGTCATGGTCTGGTAGGGTATATGGAATGATCCAATTATCGGCCACTTCCTTATTTTCAACAGACTGTGAAGGGACAAACATACTTGACAATGCTTCAGGAGGAAAAATTACCATCAATCTTACTCCCAGAAGGGGATTTCTTAACTTGGTTTCCATAGGAAGTTGCTCGGCCACATTATATCCTATGGGTCCAGACTTATGAACACCATGTAGACGTCTAGTACCAATAGTAGGTTTTATTCTTACTTTATTTCTTATTAACTTTTATGACTTTGATAATAAATAAATTCTATAAATCTATATTTTGTTTTAGATGATACATGTCGATATAATAAGAGGAAAAAAAAAGAAAAAAAAAATATTTTAAAAAGTTTCTGATTTTAGGATATTGCTTGTTTTTAAATTATTATTATTACTTGTTGATCCTTATGTTTATTTCTTATTAGAGGAATTGGAATTACTTTAATTTTTATTACCTGAGTTTCCGCTGCAATGGCACTTTAACTAAGTTATTCCGATTTTAGCCTTCACTGCAGTAGGGGTAAAGTAGTTTACCTATTTCCATATTAAGTTCTTTGAATTTATTTACCATCTTATAACCCTTCTTCACTCGATCCTCGCTAAAAAAATAAAAACGTTGAAAGCTCACGAGCAAAATATATCGGGGTAACGTTTATTAATCAGGCAGATTTAAAGGAAGGTCCTGTAAAACACATTAAACTTTGCCACCGACTTTCTTTGACAGCTTCCTACAGTTTCAATCAGCTCTCAATGCCATTAACCACTTTTACGTAATGTATGAAATGAATGAATAAAAGCCCTCGATAACACTTATGGAATTATTTACGGTTCCTTTCCCGTTCACACACCTATCCAGTTTATATTACCTTAGTTGGTATCCTGAGGCAGCGCCATCTTTACTGCTATCTGTAATTTTTTTAACTTTTTTTTAAAATAAATAACGAATAGAAAACAGTTGAAAAAAAACACAAGCTCTTATTAAAACAGTATCATTATCATGCGTCGGATTAGAAAATACGAACACGCTGCAAGTATTAGGCTTCATCAGTTCAGAAAGATTTAAAATTTCCGTTGGTTCACTAAGTAACGAATCACATGTTGATAGGAAAGTTCATTGTTAACAGTGGGTGTTGTTTCTATGAGGAGGGATTCATTTATGAACAGTGATATTCTGTTTCCACTTCTCCCTGCTATCCTCACCTCTCGGAAAAATGGTTGATGTCCCCCGTGACCGCCTCATGATTGAATATATTAAATATAGACTAATCTAAACTCTTACATTTATAGTAATATTCATGTTGTTTGAGTCCGCATTCTAATCGCTTAGTAGTACATCCAATATAGAACTTATCATAAACATTACAAGGTATTTTTATATACAATTATACTTTGTTCCATAATGTTATTCATAGAGAATTAAAAATAACGGTGTTCTTACATTTGTTGACAGTCTGTATATTAAATTCACATAATAAATCTCTAATGTGTTTATTTATTGTGAGAATAGCAAAGAACAATTTAAGGGGATCCTGATTTTTAAGGCATTAGCGTTAAACGTGTTCCTATTTTGTAATCCGAGGCATCAAAATTTTAGATGAAATATAAATTATTATAAATAATTTAATAAGTATCTTTTATTTTGGCTTCAAAAAGAAATTTAAATATATTATTTATTAATGAAGCAAATGTAAAATAAAATTTGCATATGTAAATTAAGTGCGCATCATAATGAACGTATGGATATAAAAGGAGCTGCGCCACCTCGATATGGAACTAGAAGTGAAAGAACAGAAGATTTTGTGTTCTCAACGGAAATTAATTATTATCGAGAAGAGAAATTATATTAATGAATCTAGAAAGTTCGTTAATAGTGGAATTCTGATAGGAATTAATTTTCAGTGCAGTGAAATTATTAGAGTGTTTATCGAGTGTGTGAAACACAGTTTATCTATTCGTGATATTGAGTGCGGCAATTTCAAAAGATGAAATTGGTGCTTCGATATTATTTAGTTTTAACTTTAGTCAACAGAAGCAAGTTCATTAAACGATCCTTTAAGTTAATTATTTAACATTATAAGTTAAGTAATTAGGTGTTCTTTCACAAAGTTAGCGAATGAGATTTAAGTGCTACAGATATAAATATCAAGTAGATATTGAGAAGAGTAGATTGGAAAATTCTCCCGACGAAATTGAAGCTATTGCAGAGGGCCTAGCTACTTATAGAAGTAAGAAGAGAAGGACTATTATATCAAATCATTTATTGAACTTTCTGACGTAAGCTTCCTTGTTATGTGAAGCTATATACTACTTGTACATTGCGTCTATCTTAATAATAATTTAATATCTTAATAATAGTTTGTCTTGGTGTTTCTTTGTGGGAAAAAAAATTACTGTTCGTTTTGAAATGCGAGACCCAGGACAACACAGACGATTCTACTCCGCACAGGGATGATACGCTGAAATTGACATTTTCCTAAGACCTGTTTTTCTTCTAGTACCGGTAAAAAGATATTTTATTTCTGCAATAGTATTTATTCTTTCCATAATTCTTTCCCGAAATAGCGCAAATAAAACCCAGCTACTAGTAAACTAACACTATAAAAAGTAAACATCCCATCTTTCTCGCCTCTATTTGGAAGAAATCGCAGGAGACCTGACGCATGCGCAAAAGCGCTAAAGGCTCTCCGGAACGAAAACGGACTGTACCTTCATTTGTACAACTCAGATACAAAAACAATACAGTTTTAATAAGAGTTTTTTCAACTGTGTTTCTATTCGTTATTTGTTTATAGTTTTTAAGCTCCTTATTAGATATTTTTCTTTTTTATTGCAGAAATATTTTCCCCATGACCTGGAATTTGTATATTACATGTCTGACATTGTTTCGCCCACTGGTTATCTCTCCAGAGCTCTGCTTAGGGATACTTTGACTTTAATCACCTTGTACTTCAATAAAAACTCTTACCTTATTTGGAAATAAATTTATTTTCAAATTTCCGAACGCTAATAATCCCAGTTTAAAAACTTGTTGACGGAGGTCATAAACTACAGAACTGTTGGAATCTCCATCTGTCAAAAACTGAAAATCAATAAAAAAAACTAATGAAAATCATGTGGTCTGGGGGAGGGAGGGAGTTGCAATCCAATAAATTGATTTAAATGATATTCAAAGTATTCATTGAAACGAATAACATTGTATTCAGTAAAATCTGTATTTTATAAGTCATTATTTTATACTCATGTAATCATTATTAGAATTGTAACCCGTTCCTTACTATTTTTTGTTACTTTAATCCATTCAACATGTGTTAACTGTGTTACTAGTAATAGTTGTTATCTTTCGCTTACTAAGTCGCATTGTTGATGAGAACTATTGATTTAAGAATGAGTTTTCGCAGCAGACTTTTCATTTCGAATGAACTTAACTCATCAGAGAATAAACATTAACGTGCTATTATGAAATTAACAGATTGCTAACAACAATAGCACTCAAATAATTAAAAGAAAACAGACAAAATAAAAGAAAACAGACAAAATAAAATAAAACAAATACAAAATAAATACAAAATAGATATCATGCACGTTTCAGAATCTCTTAACAGATTCTCTTTTCAAGAAGACATAAGAATAAAAGAAAAACAAACGACCTGGATTAAGGCCTAAAACTGGGATGTTTCCAATCGACACTGCCCTAGCGGCCAGATTAGAAAACACAGGGATGTAAAAACGCTATAATACAGGACTATAGACCATATTCAAGCAAATTTTTTGTAGATAGGCCCTGATTGTAACTCTGAACTGTTTTAATGACACATGAGTCGTAGAATTCTCGTGGCTATTTCAATTTACGTTTATCAAAAACGTAACTCATATTTCTAGGAATTTCAATACATATTTAAAAATTTAATACAAATAAAAAGGAAATCTTTAAAAGGCAGTTAGGAAAAATAACTAAATTTTTGAAGGATTATCTTCGATTGAGAAGCTGTTTTTATTGTGTTCGGATATATAAAGATGAGGAAGACCTAAAAGAAATGAATTAATCACTGCGAATTCTCCCCTCCCATATTCATTAAACTAAAGTTGAAGCAATATTGGAAATTGCTGATAGTAGGTTAGTGTGTTACTATTGATATCTACAGGGAGCGTCTAACAAATGATTGTCTTTTATTTCAGGCGGAACTTGGGATGACCTTTATGCTCTTCCCACGTGCGTTGATCTTTCGAGTAATATTTTTTTTTTTAATATTGCCATTATATCCTATTCCAAGCCGCATTGATGGCGGTGGGAAATGACTCTATCTTAATTACACGGCAAGTGACGCATTTATTGCCATCAACAATTTAGCAAATAATAATGTTAAGTTACATCTTTTTTCGGTCAAGGCACTTCTGGGAATTAAAGTCGATGAAGACACCGACATAGAGGCCAAGCGAGCCGCTTCCTTGGAGAATGTTACGTATACTTGTCCTCTGCCTTTAAGTTTTTCTCGATTTATTAAAATTAAACAGACGACAGCTCTGTGGCAAAATCTTTGGGAAAACACTCTTTTTGCTAACTTTGTTCCTAATCAATTTCTCACCAGTCATGACGATTTTAAGACTTAACTTTTTAGATTTCGATTGAGGGATGAGGCCAAGTGCGATTCGTGTGATTTTAAACGAAGATGAGAATCCCGACCACGTCTTATGGAAGTTGCTGAGATCTTCAGCGTATTATCATTAGAAACGGGTTTAAATCTTTTCTACTTCAAAGATATATTCCTTACCCATGTCCTGACGCATGTGTCACCAGTATTCTAAATTTTTACTCTACTTTTATTCAAAATATGCGTCTTTAATAATCGTACTACAAACTCTTCCTTTCTCTCTTTTTTTAATGTAAATATCTTTATTTTTATCTTTCTTTTTGTATTTTATCATGTTTTCATTAATTATTGGCTTATTATAATATGAGAAGTATCTATTAATAGTTTAACGTTGTTAATTCTAGTATTGTTATTTTTGTATTTGATATTTATTTATGATATGTGTTTAGTGCTCGATAGTGGTCGCAAAGTTCTGTATTTCTTTCTGTATTTATTTATTTTTCATGTTTAATGTGTTACTGAAATATATAATTACTTTTTATTGTTAAAAGAGATTTTAGATTTATTTCGGGCTGCCTTTGGTGGGTCAATAAGGAGGGTGGGACCCGAACTGTACCCGTCCTCATTGAAATGGCCTTTGGTGGTCCATGGGGCTGTACGGAGTGGGTCCCTGCCACCCGTTTCATACTCCTTTTAGGGAATAGCTCGGGAATTTTCCTTTTGCATTTTATATTTGCGTTCATGAAGATATATTATTGTTCTTTTGAATCTTGTTGATGTTTTTCTATCGTATGTTATTTTTATGTGTAGGAGACCAAAAAATCTGTCATGTAATTACTGGTCTCCATGTTTCCTCGTAATTCTTACGTACGTTAGTATGTGGAATGTCATGAGCGTCGGAGATATCATGTGCTTCCTTCCAAATTAATCTTCCTCTTTATATATTTATTTCTGACTTGTAGTGTAAATAATATTTTTTATTCAACTCTTATCTTTAAGAATCATCATTAAGGAAACAAGTCAAGTTTATTCAAAGTGTGGATAACGATGTTTTTTTAAGCTTTTTTTAGAAAAGAAGATTGTCAAGTAGTTACATCACCTTTACTTTTGAACGAGATACAAAGAAACATTAATTTAAAGTGAGTAGAACAAAGCGAACTTTTGATAGCATCATGACTTTAGACAGAGATACATTTCAACGTAAAGTTTCAAATTGAAATTCCTTTAGATGACTAATGGGATAAGATTAAAGTTCGTGAATTCCTATGATATCCATTGAAAACTAGTGAATTAAGAGACTTTTATTATAAGAAACTTTCATGAAATATTTAGTTACAGAACAATTAAAGTGTTTTATTATCATGTGCAAGATTATTTAGAAAGATAATAGGTGTGTTCAAGAATTAGTGTTATGTTAGTTATATACAGATGTAAAGCTTCAATAAGCGCTTGTACTGTTAAGTTATTTATATGTTTATAAATGCATAGTATTTTTGAAGATACATCTCCTCTTCATATGAAAGCAAAGTGAGCATTTATTCCCTTAAACCAAGTAATGTGGTTATTGCAAAATCTATTTAAAATTATTATTTGATTTAAAGCTTGCATTCAATCAAAAAGAAAAATGATTCTGATGTAAAAAAAATATACGGAACTTCAAAGACTGTAGCAATTCTAAAATGATCATGGGCACAAAAATAATATTTTGTAAATCAAATAAAAAGTGAATTTTGATCTTAATGAGGAGTAGTAATAACGATAATAAAGATATGTTTGTATAGCGTGGGGATGGAAAAGCTAAACAGTGAGATGGAGAAATTAATTCCTGGCTAAATTCAAAGAAAGGAGAAAACAAAGATAAAGTTAGAACTTGAAATCAAAGGTAAGCAGAAAAATGACGAGAAATAAAAATGAACTATATGTCAAAACAATGTTAAACAAACAAATACATATAGATATTCATAAATAAAATATTGAAAAAGTGAAAACAACGGTAAACAGGCAAATATATATTTATTTAAATACAGAAAATATTGAGAAAGTGAAAACTATTGTAAACAAATATATATATATATATATTGTGACGAGACTCATATTTTAGTACTAGATAATGTAAATAGTTTATAAGTATAGAATTGTATTGTTAAAAAAAACGTAGAAAAAGAATTTTTAAGTCAAATAATGTAAATAACTTATTTTCGTCAAATTGCGAAAACTCGTAGGTTAGGAAATGCAAAGAGATTCATTTTATTGGAAAGTTAATTAATTTCTTAGCATTATAAGTTAGCGAAAGCCTTAACACGGGTGGATGAGTCATTCACACCTAGTGTTTCCGTTCTTTCCTGGAATTTTCTGTGACATCATATTGTCCCAATAAGGAGTTGATTAATTTTATTAATTGTCATTCGTTAATCGGGAATTTTCTCGGCAGGTGTTCACTGGTCACACTACCATAGTAGACAATGATTGATTAAAGGATCTCACATTTAGCGGTGCATACTATGACGCATTTTTGCACCCGGTTCGAAGGCTATTTAACTTTTTCTTTCAGATAGTATCTGTATCTTAAATTGCAGCTCTCATCCCTTAGCTCTGGATTGGACCATGAATACCATGTACGACAAAGCCTGCATAACGGTAGTTACGGAGTGTTAACTCAGTTAGTGTAGCTTAGTGAAAGGCACCTAGGAGGATAGCCTATTCCCACCCATTAACGCAGCTAGACGCCGTCACTGAACGGGCTTCAATAGCCCAATGAAACAGGTTAGTGCGACGTTAACAACACTTGGATAGTGCTTCGAACCAAGTGTTAGTGAATTTTAGATTGTCTTTCGAAACATTAATTAATGCCACTTAGTGAATTTAGTGCAGCTTAGTGATTAGTGCAGCTTCAATGTATTTTGTGTAACTCAGTGAATTTAGTGAAGTACTTCGAAATGTTAATTTGTGCAACTTAGTGCAATGCTACGAGATGTCAAATCGTATAAACTAGTGAATTCAGCCATTGCACCGAAAACATAGATTAGTATGATAAAGTGAGTCTTATTCAATGTTTTAAGATAGAAACTAGTGTGTCACAAGCGAGATTATCAGAGCAACGAGACGAATTAGCGTGAAGTTAGGAGGATTAGTGTAAAACAGATAATTCTCAGTGCAATGTGAATGCGTCGTGGGTAACATCTGCCAATAACGTAATGAAATTTGTGAACGAGTCGTTGTAAAAATGGGCAAAGAAACGGATGTAGTTCGATGAGGGATGGACCGGGAACTGCAATGTCGCATTTTTTAAGATGCCTTAATGACCACTTGAATATCGAGGTGAACTTGAAAACTGCATATAAAAATAATCATAAAAAAAGAAGGAAGGAGGGGGAGAAAGAGAGGAAGGAAAGGAAGAAAATTTGAAATTGTGAGATCTGATACAAAAATTTAACTATCGAGATTGTTATTACGATCATTATCTTTAACCAAAAACCCGTACTGATAGGTGAATTTAACAGAAATAGAGTCATTATCACAGAGCGGATCTGTAAATATAAAAAGGGGAATCATTGTGTTTTCGAATGAAACGGTTTAACTCATGATGGAGAATAATAGGTTTCCCCTAATCTCAGGGTGTCTTTGCTATCGCGGGCATGGGAGAACTTGAAATAATGAAAGACCCCAGTTCTCATTGCATTGGCATGTGGGCCAACCGCCTCATCACTGGCTGGCGGGTCTCCCCAATGTATTTGCATGGAAAGCCCTCAAAAACGATACCCTTGGGGTTGAGATGGTGTTTAATTGATGCCCTAGGATTGTGGCCAGGGTTGACGTAATCGATGAAGTAAGGGTAATACCGACAGCATTTCATTTTTTACGCAGAAGGAGAAACAATACAGAATGGAAGGGGATGGTAATGAAAATGAATTTTTTGGCAGAGGAGGCAATCGAGGCGGTTAAGGGTTCAAAATGCGTACCATGGTACCACGAATATGAAAATTAAAACCTAAGGAGCATGCCGACTCTTACTGCAATGAGATTCAATTAGACTGCACCTCCCCGTCGATCCAAAGGACATTGCGGCAATTACGAAATAAGAAATTTTCAGTTTGTGTTAATAGCCTTCAAAAAAAATCTCAAGGAACTCTTACTTTGTTAAGAGAACTGCTAATCATCTCCGTCTAATTTTCCCGGACATTCAATTTCTACAAATCTTTCAAATCACCATTTCCACCGCACGTTCGATGTCATTGCAAACACTCATATTAGGAAATTAACGCATCTCAGTTTATTATGTTGGCCGACGACTGTTTTCTAAAATGACAGAGTTATTAACATGACACATCATGAATAATCCTTCGGACAGACACAGTCCTAAGACGGGGACTTAAATTTGGTCTGCAGGCAAAACAGAGCTTTAATAAGGTTGTCTCCAATGCGGAGTGGGGCCTATCTAAGATCCTTACTCCGGTGCCCCACAACTTCCGTTCAAAGGTAGCGGCTATCACCAGGATGTGTTTTAATAAGGCTCCTCAATTTCCCGCTATCAGTCCCTTAGAAATGCTATTCAAGAATTACGAATGAACAGTGATATCTTAGCGGTAATTGCAAATTACCAAGTGGTAAAGGGGTAGAAGATTGTTGAGCTCACCGTTTCCCAATATAATGATATGCGTATGGGATTTCCGAACAATACGCAGGGCATGAGTTTCTTTTCCAATCAGCCAAAGTCGGTTATAAATGTTATACGTAAAAAAAGGAATGACATGTTCGAGAATAACCAGATTTCGTCTCCATTTTGTGAGCAGTTAAAGAACAATTATTTACGTATTCCAACTTTGTGCATTCTCCGAAAAACATTTAAAGAAATAAATTATTTGAATCTTTATCACTTTAGACCTATAGTTAATTGCAAGAATTCTTCTATTTCCCTTCTTTCGCAACACGTATTTATTAAACTCACACAATTAAATATTAAGTCGGATTTCGCTGATTCTAACAGCCTTCAATTTGTTACCAAATTAAGATAGCTATCATTTCATCCCAAATATAATTTCTTTTGCTTAGGCGTCTATTTCAATGGATTTCATTATCAAATCATTACAATACTTTGAGACAAGGTATTACATTCATTTCATTTCGGGCCTTTGTAACCAGAGGCTGTTATCTTTAATGCAATCTTTATTTTCATTGCAATACAATAAACTCCCGATCCGCGGACCTCTTCGGTTTCCATTTTTTTTACTGTATAATTATTTACGGAATTACGTAACGGTTTTTTTTACCCCTGTATTTATTTTTCCGTCCAAACCGTGCCACGATCTATTCTCATTTTATCTGCTGCAGTTTGATATTTTAATCCCTTAATTATCCTATCTTATCATTAATCTTCTTTGGGTTAAATTGTTAGGAGACTGCTGATTTCTTTATAATCATGTAAAAATTATTTCTTTTATGTATTTGTTTTATTTTTACTATTTGTCTTCGTTTTGTCTGTGCCTTTTAAGTTTCTTTTATAGCTTGGACAATTTTCCCATGCAGCCAAAGTTAGCTCTCGGGACAATTGAATTAGACTCTATGTCTCCTTTGACTTTGTTATAATGTAGCGTACTTACACAAATTTCGCGCGTTTGACTCTGTGATTGGTTAATTTTGATTGTGAGTTGAAGAAGAGAAAACTGAAATATATAAGAAAGAAAACTTCGAGTTGCTGGGGGTGTTCGCTGCCGGGCTCCTGAGGGAGACCCCAGCGGAAGCAAGGGAGACCTGCATACAATGTGAGTTCGTATCCCCGTCTTCATATGCCGACGCTCGGGATATGTGAATGTTGTGCCATGGCCGTCGTGATCCCTTCGAATTGAGCTAACCGCCGAACTCAAAAGGAGAAAATCTTCTGTAGCTTGATTCGGGAATTCACAGTGGAGACAGCCGTCTCTGCCTTGACAACGGAGGATCGTTCGCCGGCCAAATGTTGACCACGCCGAATTTGGAGACCAAGCTCGCCCACCGCTTACGTTCATAGAGTCCGAGAAAGTGAACTCCTGTGTTATAGTGCTTCGTATAGAGATAGAAAGCATGTGCGCGTGTGAATCACCGGTGATCAACGAACTGCAAGTGAACTTACTTGTGTTTTTATTTCGCTTTAGGGTTCGTCGAAGGAACTGACCCAG
>JAFIDM010105952.1:80957-94423 GCA_023159025.1 Thereuonema tuberculata | reverse complement strand
AGGGTAATATGAAGAAAAAATAACTTCATTCGTTTTATTCATGTTTTAATTCTCAGAATTTCCTGAAAGCTATTTACATTATCAGGACCGAATTCCCTTAATATAGTTTACAAAAGCCGAGGCTTGAATGTTCAATTATCCAAACCGTGAATAAAATAAGATACAAAATCGAATTTAAACTCATCTCTAACGTTTGTCAATACTTATTTTCTCTTAAAATTATTCTCTACTACCTGTAGATATAAATTATTACAAACTTTACTCCAAAAATAAAAAGATTAAAAGTTGAAGTTTGGTTGTTTTGTTGATTTTTTTTTCTTTCCATCCAATTACTATGATATAAAATGAACATAAAGAATACGCTGGCGATCATTACATCATTGTAAAATAGGAAAGTCTTCCCAAAAAGACCGACAGCGGCTATCGATTTGCCGTTCACAGGCGGCATCACATGTATTACCAAACCTCGTGACCGTAAATCACTCTGCCTTTCTCAAGTATTTACTCAAGATGGTTTTTCCTGTGAAATTTTATAGGGAAACACTGGGATGATCATAGATTCGCCGAATGACGGAAGAAACATCCTCGGGGCTGAAAACGTAGTAGCTTCAACTAAGAACTCCTGGAATGAACATTCCTTCAACTGTTGTTTTGAAATATTTACGGAATGAAGTTTCAAAGTTCGATAAAACATCAGAAGCAGCTCTAAAAGCCCATCTTATCCCTGAAGATACACCTTTATAACAGCCTAACCCTTCCTATTAAAAAAAAAGATATGCAGGATAAAAAAAGAAGATCTGGAAGAAAATTACCTCAGTTATTTGAACTTCGTTTTTAAACTTGGGAAATATTACAGTGAAGAAGATGAAAGGAAGATGCTTCTTTCTCAGATCTTCATTTTGTTTTAGGAAATTGTTATTAGTTTCTGTTACCATATTTTCAACATTTTAAATTAGTATTAATGCAATTTACTTTTTATAGTTTATAATTAAAGAGTCTAATGAGACACGAAGCTATGTGGAATACCATGCTTCTATAAATAACAAAAGGATATATGTCTTTTAAATTAGTTTTAAAATTGATAATAATTTTCTTAGGTTTCTAAAACCCAAAATACTTTCCCTTAAATTTTCACAGATGAAAACATCCTGTTTTTAAACTTTCTTTCTATTACATAGTTAAAACGTGAAGACAGTACTAAATTTGTAATTTTTAAGGGTGATTGTTCTGTAGGTAAAACTATAATAAAGCTTAACGAATAACATTTAAGTCAAATAAAAACAGCACCAAAGATAGAATGACTGGCACAGGATAATAATCCTAAACTGGTGAGGAAATACTAGAAAATTTAATTTGAATTTTGATAATTACATTTAATACGTCTGCAGAGTTAGGAATGTTATTTGTTCAAATCCGTATTTACAATAATTTGGAAATAACCGAAGATTACATTTCGCATTTGTGCAATTTAAATTTAATCAATAATCTTTTATTGTTGATTGATGCGCGAAATATAGCCCATGGAATCGATCTATTTGACGAGCTATGGAATTCCTATTCAATTCAAAGCTTTGAACTCAATATACTTAAATCAAATCTATGTATTCAATATTTTAATACTGGCGTCGTCTAAGTTGTATAAAACGCAACATATTATATCACTTTGCAGTACTTTTAATGTTTTTGTAATGTAGCAGTTGTGGAATTTCATCAAATAAACCCCCTATTAGAAATCTGTAAAATTCTCTCGGTCAAAGTAAAAGTTCCTGTTCCCTGCTGTTTATGTTTCTGTTATGCTATAATTTTTAGTGACTTTGGAATTTTACAGCGATTGTTAATCGTTCGCAGAACCAGAATTATTGATAGAACAAACGTTCTTCTGTCAAGTTGTTCTCTGTGCGAAATAATGTTTATATGCATTTCGTTTTTTAATGAACAAGAAACAATAAACATTGGATGTTTATACTTTTTCTTTCTATGTTAGTTTTTAAACAAGCATCTACATTAATGCAGTTACAGATTTCGCTTTTCAGAAATTAGATATAAAGCTTAGATTATTAAAATCATTCAATGTTTAGGTGAAAGTTGGGTAAGGCTGCAGGGACTTTTATAAAAGTTTTGGGTAAACGTTATTGGTATATTGCATAGTCTCAGCTAAACAATTCATTATCCCGTCAAATTTTGAAAGGGTTTTTATTTTTTAAAGATTGTTTTTGATAATTACTTTGTATAATAACTTTTGATTTAGTTTTAAATTTATAATTACGTCAACCTGAATTATTTTGTAACAAAAAAAGTCAGAATAAAAAATGATTATTTTATAAAATAAATTTTAATGTCATTTAGATTGGAGTAAGCAGCTTGAGAAAATAAAAAAAATCTACGATGATCGCATCACAACTTAAAATTTATCATAGATTTTTGTAGTAAATTTTAAAGATTTTTCAATAAAGCAGCGAAATATTGAAGACAGTAAATTCTGAATCAAAGGATTTTATTTTTTTTATATAAAAAAGTATATAGATAAAAATAAATTAACTAAGCAGAAAAAAATATATAAAATCCATTTTCAAGTTCTTTAAATCAATGAATCTTTAAAATTCAAGATAGGTGTATTTTTGTTGAAAGTTCTCAAGAATGATAAAATCAGATATTAGAAATTTCTTACAGATGTTGTTGATTTTCTTTATTTAATTGATAGAATTTATATATATTGAGAAGTTTATTTAATGTATACGTAAGTCTTTATTTTTTTAAGTTATTTGCTATTTTGATGAACTATTTAATAAAAAAAGATCTTTCAATTACTACAAAATATATCAGTATTTTTTCAACATTGAACAAGGCAAAAAAGTCCAGGATACATCGATCACTTGAATATCACTGTGGTTTCAGCAAAGTGTAGTTTGCTCACTTGTTATCTTTTTTACATAATAACAGGTTCTTTAATTTAACAAAATGAACATTAAGACAGAAAAAGCAGTAATCTTAATGACTACACAACACTGAAATTCGCTGCTAAAATTGTAAAATATCCTTGAATATTCTTGAACCATTTAGTTTCACTCAAAATCACAGGAAGAGTGTCAAAAAAGGACTGCGAAAAACAGCAGAGAAGGACTACACGTAATCTTGCCCTGGTTGCCGCTTCTGGAAGCACGTGCTTGTCGATTTGTTCCAACCCATCTCTTCTTGATAGAAGAGATTCTCTGCCGGAGCCTTGATTTCGCCAGAATCTCGTGATTGCTATGGCCTCTCACTTCCAGCTTAAAGGCTTTTACACAAAGTTCATTTCGCCAACCTATAAAGGCGATTCAGCGATTAGCACTCTGGGATTGGCGTAAATTCTCCCTTTCTGTTTTGAATCTGTTTTAGATTTATAGAACGTGCTGCCAAGGAATCTGTTCTTCAAGGAAAATGGTGCTGCATTATAATCGTGAATATGATTTTTTTTTAAAAAGTTTTGTTAATGGAGGAAACTTTAATTTTAAATTTGCCAATAGCATATTAAATATATGTGTCTACGATATATACTATTAAAAATTAAAGCTACAGTAAAATCACAATGTGTAAAGCCCAAAATTATAATTCTTTCAAAACAATATAAACCGTCTTCTTGAATGTCAAAGCAGTTATCTTTTATTGAGAATTTATTTGCATCTTAATGAATAATGACGTCACTAAAATTGAGCGAAATAGAAATGCAAAGCTTAAAAGTACAAAAAGAAATACCTCTAAAAGATTGAGTGGTTCAGAAACAAAAGCACACTGCAATTTATTTAAATGTTAAACACAAACAATCACAATATCAACTGTTTATATTCTATCTAAATATTTCTTTAAAGCTCAATTGCTAATTGTTGGCATGTAAATTACTGAATAGTGTAACTTTTAAAAATTCTAGAATATTTAACGAATGGCTGCAAAATCGCACTAGCAATTGTAGGAAAATGAATTATTGAATTTAGTAGGGATACATCCATTCAATTTTATAATACATAATCTAGAATGAGAAGTTTGTAACCAGGAAAAATGATGAATTTTAAAATGTTATAGAGTTATTTATAGGAAGGGCAAAAGGTTCTGTTGAAAACAAGGAATCAGAAACATAAAATGAAATCACAAGAATTATGGTAATTCTCATTAATGGAATTTTTACTAGATTTTAGATTTCTAAATGATTATTTAAGTAAAACTGAGCAATGATCACATTTCGGCGTTATTATTTTTCTTTTAGAATATATTTAATAATAATTGAAGAATTTTAGCATATGTAAAACCTTGTTTTGTTTTATGGATATCTTGACGTTGTTCTTTCAATTACTTTATTTGATTAAAGTTTGCCTTTAAATTTATTGTTTTGGTTGAAAAACGGAAAGGAAATACTATAATCCTTTGATAGCCTTTTTTTTCCTTTATAAATAATAAATCAAGCGAAAGAAAAAGTGAAGAATTTGAACTAGATCTCCTCAAGCAGCGAATAGTTTCAATGAGCTAGAATAAAACTATCAGACTCTTTCAATGAATAGATAATGCTTTTTATTATTACCCTTCTGTATTAATTTCAGTACTGTCTAATTTTCTTTAAATTTTAACTTTTCTTTACTCCTAGAAAAAGGTTGAGAGATGAATGAAATTCAGATATTAGAATTGGAACTGTAAAAAATCTATATATAAACAATATATTTATTCACTGTATTATTTTATAAAATCTGTTCTATGTTTATACAATGATTATCAAGTCAAAAATCCTTAAATCAAAATATTATTCGAGAAAAGCTTATCCAAATATTTTCACCGACTTTCTCCTTAAATCTGATAGTTCATTGGATTTGCCCATGCTTTTTTAATTTTTATTAGAAACCATATAGAGTATTTTTTTATAACTTAAATTGTTTTTAAAATTCATATGTTTTATATATATAAAACATGAGTTTATTTTCAGTTGACGTAAGCTGGAGAATTGACATAAGCTACATTTTCCACGGTAATCAGACAATTCTAAATGATATTGAAAAAAAAATTGCTTCTCTTTTTTGATACCCTCCCCCTCTAATATTAAAGAAAAACTGATAAAACTTTAAAAAAAAATTTTGGAACTAAATGCTTAGTTACAATGAAATTAGGCTTTAATTGGAAACAATTCAACTGTTTTAACTAATTATGGTTTTCTCTATGAATTTTTTTAAAACTCTAAAATATAAAACTTCATAAATATAAATCCTAAGTATAAAAATTCAACTCATAGGAGTTAAGTTGATTGGAAACAGATGGACGGACATGTCAAAATCAGAAGATTTTTTTTTTTCACTAGGGTACTTTCTGCGAAGGCTGTAAAAGTATGGATTAAAGTTTACAAGAAAGGATTTGTTTTTCTTCAAAAAGTTCGACGATAAAACTTCCACCCTATTTGAGAACGTGACATGGTTATACGTCTTTCATCCGTCTTAAAACTGTTACCGAAGTTAGTTAGTTTTCCATTTAAACCAGATTTATAACCCCATTTCATCGTTTATTTTCCCATATTCTTCTACGTTGTGTTACAAACTTTTTCTCGTTATTTCATCGTACATCGACTCCAGGGAAATACTTCATTTCCTTGAAGTCTACCTCATTGTTTTTTAGGGGATGGAGGATCTTGAAGATCTGATATCGAATACAAAGCCTCAGTGACTATTTCTATTAAGTCATAAATTGAAGAGCTATATAGATTGAATAAACCCTATGTATCATTACGTTACCGCCGCTATAAATTCTTGTAGTTATATTAAGAAGTTCCAAGTAATTTAAGAAAAAAATAGATATTTGAAATGAAATATAATTGATGACTGATGTTCAATCAATCTTCTTTATAAATGTTTTTCTTCTTTAGACAAATAACTTTATTCATTGGTTGATTCACTTAATTGAAAAGTTTCGTTTTTGTTACATATGCTTTATTTTTTAGCGAATAAGATTATGTTAAATTTCTTAAAATATTAAATAGACAAATTGGAATAATGAGATAATTTTAACTTATTATTGAATTAGTTGAAACATTTATTAAAACATCTTAAACAGCCAGAAAATTCAAATGGTAAATGACGGCCGGCTGAAGGAGTCGGGTTCGATCTCTGGCTGTGGTCGGGGATTTTTTTTTTTGTTTCTCTCTCGTTTAGATCAATCCTAGGTTTCATCCAACTCTTTACGGGTTTGTTTCTCGAAGTGAAAGGTGGGCAGGCGGATCTCGTTCTGATCACCTGCTGTTCACGGAATGCCAGAATTCTTACTTCCAGCGACCCTTTGGCCTCATAAGGCTGTGGGTTCTTTATCTTTTTATTATAGATGAACCAAGCAATATAAGAATATTGCACTATATTCTTTTGCATTTTGGAAAAAGGGCCGATTTACTTAATTAATGTTTTAAAATACAAATCTTTTCTTTACAAATCTTGAAAAAATGTCTTGAATGTGAAAAGTATATTCTTGTTTTCTATTAAATAACAGCAAACATAATTAGTGATGAATATAAAATAAATAATAACAACAATAATTTTTAAAAAAAATAGTAAAAAAAATGATTGGTTTAAATTGATAAGTGATGGCTTAAACTATCTACTTATTTTTTTGTTTCGGCATCAATCTTCATAACGTATCGTTCTTCAAGAAAGGAAATCTTTTTTGTTCCTTTCATTTTTTTCAAAGTAGCTACGATCTTAAAATTAAAATTTCCTTCTGTCAACATTAAAATAATAAGTATTACTACTTAAAACAAAAATAAATACAAAATATATGTAATATTTATTTTCCTATTAAGAAAATATTTTGGTATTACCATTTGGATACGTTGGCAACAAAATTTTGCTTAAAATAGAAAAAGTAGCTTTTAAAATAAAACTTCATACGTTCTACTTGTTGCTAGGAAAATTTGAGAATTTACATATAATTTTCTTATCTTTGTATCAAGTACAGAATGGATTGAGAATTTAAACAATTTTAACGTTCTGTGAATATTTAAATTTTCTACAAATAATTAAATTTTATATTATTTTGATCAAGAAAGATTCCCCATCAAGCTAGGTTATTTGAACTTAAATTGCATATAAACCTATATTTATTCATTTTTTCTCTCCTGCCTATAAGAAGTTGAAGATGCTAACAATATGTACCGTATCTAAGCTTTCTTCAGAGATTTAAAATAATGATATTTAATGTTACCTTAGAATAGTTTTGAATTTATTTACACGAATGATCTTCGGAAATCAAAATTTATTATTCTATTATTTTATTTTTACAGTTTGTTAGTCGCCGAAGAATGGATAATCAGCCTAATGCTCTCCCGCCTTGCCCATAGAAGGAAACTGGTCCCCAGTTAACATTTAGTAAGTTTTTTGTAAGTTTTCACATCTTCTAAGAACAAATTCTATGCTTTATTGTATGGAGGCTACTCTTTTTCATTAGCTAGTTATCCTAAATATAATCTATTAAATCCTGAATAGTCATATTTAAATGATTTATGCAGTTGATACAATTAGAGATTATTAAATCCTAAATCTAACAAATTCAAAACAACTTGTTAACATCCTGAAAACTCGTAATATATGTATATATAGCAAATATAGGTTTTTTTTATTTATTAAAACTATTCAAAATGCAGTTATAAAAATAAGGACGGGAATAAAACACAAACGATTTCATCTGTTTCTCAAAATTTTTGCATAAATATTCCCTGTCCCCATCATATGATGAAAATAGTTTCGTCCATCATTCCAATCAGCAGTCTCCCCTCGAGGCATGCTCCCCCACTCTCACCTTTCCCATCCCCAACCCACCCCCATCCTTTTACATCCCCGCCTCCTATTCGACTGGCAGTAGGGGCGTTAATATTGACCAATAAACAGATGTACGCAACAGCCAAGGGGCTGTGATTTATAACGAATAGCTCAATGATGAATTGCTATACCAGAGCTTATCAAAGCGACGACACGGAATCAGTTAAAGAGAGAGAGTACATGATGGAAAGAAGGTGTCTGGAATACTGATTCAAGGTTCAGCCAGCAGACGAAAAAATTCTTCATGTTGAGTGATGCTATTAGAGTGAGATATTGATCAGGGAAAAGGGAAAATAAAAGTCTTCATTGTTTAAGTAATTTTAAAGTAAATTGAAAACAATTTTATAATATTTTTTTTACTTATTTTTGTTATTATTTATTTAAATTGTTGGTACAGTAAAAAAATATTTATTGTGCATCTTGATGTTTAAATTCAAATAATAATTACATAATATTATCCTTTTCCTAATATTAGATATTTTTGTTGCCTTTTTCTTGAGAAAAAAATTAACAAATCTTTAATATTAAGCATCCTCTGCCATGAACGTTGTGCATCTTCAGCCTTGACAAGTATTTCACTGAAAAATTATAGATATAAATTTTTGCCATTATTGGGATCGTTCTTATTTATCGAAATTTGTTCATAGCGATTGGATGACTGTTTTTTATGTTTTCTTTAAATAAGTCATCACTTATTTAATTATGTAATTCGAATTTAGTTATTTTGGTTTTTAATTTGTGGTAGCACAAATATTTACACATACGGTTAGTTTGGTTCGACAGTGGTCGAGCTAGTGTCATTTTTGACTAGTTGACAAAGCAAAAATGGATTCGCAATTTAAAATAGAATGTAGATGTCACTTTCCCTTTTGCCTACGGGGAATCTCCTATAGAAATGGTTTCTTATTCCCTCAAATTCTAACGCTCCTTCCTGTTGTTGTCTAAGCTCGTGGAAAGCAACAAAACCGACCAAAGTGCCGTTCCTTGTAAAGAATCTTGAAATGTAATAGTTTTCAACATATCATTGGGTTGCAAAAATTTTCGCAAATTGCAATTCTGTTTCACAGTTTAAAGGCTGTTAAAAATGACAAGTTTTCTCTAAACGATGTCTCAAATTATGAAATTTCTAGAAAATGTAGGTTAAAAGTGAAATCGATGCCTCTGTGATATCTGTGATAAATAAAATGCTCACAAATAAGGTTCAATGTTGAAGATTAAGTGATGCTTTCTGGTGACTATTTAGGAAATTTGATTTTATCCTTCATTCTAATTTTGTTTTTCTTCGAAATATAATTGTAGAGAAATGACTAAACTTAATTCAAAATAGCATCTATGTTCTTGGTAATTGAGTTTCTAATTCATGTCTAGATTGTAGCTCTATCATAATAGATTGCCATTTTTCAAATCACTCCAAAATAAAAAAGCAATCAGATATTTAGTACTAATATTTTTTATCACATTTCATATATTAATTGAAGCTTTCAATGCCTCTATTCATTTCTAAAATATCTTTAAAAAAATTGAAATGGTAATCAGTAAAGTATCTTACAATTTGAACATTCATAATATCTTCATTATCATTATTAAATAGTGTCGAATATCTGAAGAGGGCTTATATAATTTTGTCAACTGCAGCTGTAATCACTTAAGTTAACTTGAATTAGTAAATCTTGATATTTTTCTTTTTAAACGGATAAATATTTTTAAACTCTGTAGGAATCTTTTGGCTATTTGTTTCGTTTAAGTGACTACAATGAATCTGAAGATTTTTGTTTCGTCATTTAGTTCCTTTTTAAATAAAGAATTCGTTATGAATTCTCAATTCATAATTAAGTTTTTTCGTTGTTGCGCAGTGACGTCATTGTGGCATAGAAATCTTGTAAGTTGTTTGAGTAAGAATAAGGAGAACTATCTTTATTCTTGCTAGTGTCAAAATAATTGTATCACATTTTACGGATTAATATGCAAATTTTCTAATTAAAAAGTTATAAAACAACTGGAATAGGCACGAAAGCAAATACATTATAAAATATGCATTAAACGTTTCTAAATACCTTTTTTTTTTTTCAATAATACTTGGTTTTCGAAAGTTTTTAAACTGGAAGTTTCTTGTGACATGCTCATTTTGAAAGGAATTCTTGTGATATTGTGATATTTTTCGATGTCCTTCTCCAAAATTTCCTATTGAAAGAGAGTTTGTAATAAGATTGACTAAGCTCGAATCAAAAGTTCTAAAGTATCTTCGGTATCAATTTCTCCAGAACAATAATTTGACAGCTGAAGAGACAATAAAATAAAAGCAGATAAACCAATTAATCTTCAGTAGAAACTGAACGCCTTCCTGACTGCTTTCACATTTGTACAAAGTAATTACTATTCATTAAGAAACAAAAGTATGGCTTTCATGTTGACGTAAACATTGTGCTAATTATATATTATGCTGATCTATCAGACAGCATATTCTTATGCATGATTACCCTCTTTCTTTGACTATCTTCCTGCAAGAATTTTTTGTTTCATTTTTCGGTATGAGGACAGGACCTGCATTGCCAAATGCACAGTCTCCTGATTGACTCCATCCATTGTTCACTAGTAACTGTTCTTTAATGAGTGGCTTCAAGCAGTAATGAGATCGCTGCGCTCCCTTTCTACAATTTTTTGTTCGGCTTCCCTTTTCTGGCTTTTAAAATACGGTTGTGCATTTTCATTGCAATTAGACCACTTTGCATCTTGGTTACTGCATTGACTTTCTTTCTTTCTTTTATCTGGTATAAGAAACAACTGCTGAACAGATAATGTACGTTTTTCTTTTTTCTGGATAATATAAAAAGAAAATCTATTCCGTGATGCCGTAAATAAAGAAGAGCAATACTTTTTTTCAATTGATAAAAAGGCTCTTTTCTTAGTAATATTCTTAAGAATTCTATTAAAATATCCTTAAAAAAATATAAAGTATAATCTCAAGCACAAGCAGTATCTACGTTCAACTCTGAAGATAAAGATGAACTAAAGATAAAGATTTTTACAATAAAATACAAATTGTTTAAAATAAAATGGGAATATTTCAAAAACTGGTGAGAAACCATTGTCATCGAATCGCTTTAATTCATTCAATTCTAAGTAGAGTTGATGATACCATTTTATAGATTTAAGGCAATACTGTGGGTAGGCGATTTTAAGAAAAGAAGTCATGAAACTGTTTCTGAACCACGATTATTTTACTTAAAGCAAAAATGATATCATATTGATAAGATTTCATGGTGAAGTCCTTGATCACTGATAGTAAGTATTAGTAATCCACACCTTTAAGAATTTTGTTAATGATTCAAATGAACATTTACGTAGCAAAAAAAGTTTTCATTAGTGTCTAAATTTACAACAACTACAACATTTTGAAGTCGTTTCTCAGGAAACATTCAAAAAACAAAAGCAATATAATTCAGTGCAATACGAAATTTCTCAAAATAGTTTCCTTTTCTAAAAATGTGCAATTCTTTTCTTTAAGCAACCAAAAATCACTGACTCCAATTTTTCCGATCTTGTAAGTCAGTGGTAGCAGTTAAATTGCTGTTTAAAACTTTGACTTCAATATTCAGTGGAATTATTTATGAAATATTGGCAAAGATTAATGGACCAACTGGCAAGGATTACAATATTGTAGTGGAATTACTGGGTAAACAAACGAGTCAGTACATCCATCCACTGTGGGGTAATTTTCTTACGGGTCTAACGTGTGACTCTTTCTATGTTTTACAATCCCTCATAGAATTTATACGGAAAATAAATTTATATCAACAAGTTTATTTGGGCCATATGCAGAGCTTATTATTTTCCCTCACTAGCCACTGATATACTACATATATCCCTTTAGTTCCTAAAACTAAAATTGCCCTAATAAATTGATAAAAACTGTATTTTCCTAAAACTTGTATAACACACATTTATTTATCAGGTACAAACATATATCTAAGTTCTTATATAAGTTCACACAGTATTCTTGATATCTTGCTATCCTAAACTTTATTATATGTTGATAGTTCAGCTATAGTTTTTGGCTTTCCATCTAGTGAAATTCTATAAGTCCGCAAATTATCTAGAATTTTCTTTCTAGTTATTCTAGCTTTTCACCTAGTCTTCTAAAACAAATTGTAGCTTTTTATCTAGAGATATTATATCTACGTATCTAAAGCTTTCACCTTGCGTATGTCCTATTTCACTGTATGTAAATAAATAGAAATGATATTTCTACTTTATCTTCTATAAAGTTAACACTAATCATTTCTGACCAACCCAAAAATCAGTTAATCAGTTTATATGTTCTTGGGATTCATTTCGGTTAATTTGACGATCAATGATAATTATAAATGTTCTACCTCTGGATCTGTGGTGTATACTTGTACCGCGAATAAAAATAAAAGTCTCTACTTACATCAATCCTTGATAACTAACTATTATGAATATTATCTTCTGAGATCACTAATGAATCTTCTTCCGGGATTGCAAGTCAAGTAGCCATTTTTCGAATAATTATCCGTAAAAAAAATGGTCCATCCAGACGAGAAAACTGTTATACCTTTCCAATATAATTATTTACCGTGACATATTCACTCATTGATGTCGGCGTGGGAGTAAACCTGTATACTATAAATATAAAATATAATTAATTATTAATTCAACTATCACATTGAAGTAATAAATTCTCTTCACTACAAGAAGTCAATATTTAGGCCTATTTCTAATCTCATTCCTTGTTCTAATCTCATGTTAGTCTTCCTTGCAGTCCATGGTACTCTCAGAAGTCTTCTCCAGCACCAGAGTTCAAAGGAGTCGATTTTCTTTCTTTCCCTCTTTCGCATTGTCCAACTCTCACAACTGTACATCATCACGGGAAAAAAACCATTGCTTTCACAATCCTAATCTTGGTAGATTTAGAGATGTCTCTGTCTTTCATTATTTTCTCCAGGTTCGACATTGCTCGCCGGCCCAACAAGATTCTTTTCCCTATATCTTCTGTGCATCCTCCATCCTCTGCAGTCTTCATCCCAGAAAATCAAAGTGTGAGACTTTCTCTATCACCTGATCTCCGATTTTTAGCGCTCCTATTTTTCCTGTTGTCATGATCTTCGTTTTCTTAATGTTCAATCTAAGTTCAAATTTTAAGCTTTCATCTTTTACAATGCCGAGAAGAAATTCTATGTCTTTTTCATTTTCTGCCAACAGGGTGGTATCATCTGCATATCTTAAGTTATTAATCTTAATTTCTCCAATCTTCACACCAGCCCTTGATTCCTCTAGTCCCGCTCTTCTCATAATATGTTCGCTGTACAGGTTGAATAAATATGGTGAGAGGATGCACCCCTGTCTCACTCCCTTTCCAATGTTAAACCACTCTGTATCTCCAGACTCGGTCCTTACTGTAGCCTCTTGCTCTCTATACAGTTCTCTTAATAGTCGTATCAGATGCTCTGGAATCCCCATAGATCTCAATCCAATCCATAGTCTTTCATGGTCAACACAGGTGTCTATTTCACTCCTTTAGAATGTCAGAGAGATCTCCTATCTTTCTTCGATTTATAATTTCCTTTCTGAGTAAATCCAGGTGAAATAGAAGGGACCTCTTCCTAAACGTTCTTCCAAAAGTGACATGTACTGACC
>JAFIDM010105952.1:55773-70957 GCA_023159025.1 Thereuonema tuberculata | reverse complement strand
TAGAAGCTGAAAACAAATGTCTTTATGAAATCGATATTTTGCTTAGGATTTCGTTACTTTCGAAAACTTTGAGAAGACGATGTTTGACCGCATATGACGGATTTTCGCTAATATGGGGACTCGAAGCACTGCCCTTTAGGGTGGCATGGGCAAAGGAAAACCATTATCTGTTCTTCGAGGTCAGAATAACATACCAGCTAAAATGCATGACTTCGCTCCAACAATCTGGTGCTTCGGCAATTTAAATTCTGGTATTTTTCAGTTTTAAAGTAGATGGAGTAAACATCATTTAATATTTATATCTAATTTAAATTTTTGAAGAATCATTATTGAAAATCCCAAAATTCAGTAGAGTTGTTAAGTGGTTCGATAGTCTTTATATTTTGGAAAATTTTGATTAAGTGTGTTAATATTATTAATCTGAATTTTGTGATATATTTCTACTCTCAATTATTTAGTTAATTAAAAAAAACACATTAAGTTAAGACTTTAAGACATCTTTTTAGATAAATTTAAAGCTAAACAATAAAAGATGATTTTTTATTATGATTATTATTATTATTATTATTGTATTATAAAAATATTACTTAGGTACAATATATGCTCTTTAATCAGATGTGATTACAATTTCCTAATTTCCTTACCAAATTTTTCTTTACTGATACGAAATGATTTCACAACTTACTAATGAATCTTACGACACTAAGAAATTAATCAAAACTTACTTATTGAACACGGATTTTGTTAAATATTTTAGAGCCTATACTTACGTTTAAAATAATGGTTTGTTTGTTTTTTAATTGCACTGTCTAACAATTCAAACACTTGCTTAACATTATGAACAAAGGCTAGTGTTATGATAACAATTAAATTTGGAATGTATTGTTAGGGCTTAAGGGAAATCCCAAAGGAATGGTTGTAATCACGATCCTGTAGACAAAGTGAAATCTGTAATTAGGCCATTTGAAAAGTAATTTGATTGGAATGCTAGATCTAACAAAAGAGATCTAACAAAAATATATCTTTATAAAACTATTAAAAACATATTATATTAAATATTATATTGCAGTCAACAAGCCTTTTTATTATAGTAAATAGTTTTAGTGTATTTTCCAAAGGAAAAACACTATTGCGTCCTACCCGAACAGATGAGCCCGGGACCTTGTGATAAGCGCCGATCATGGATCGAAGATCACAATATATATACCATTCAAATTCTTCTTCCCACGATACATATGACGATTTTTCCTATCTTCAAAACTTTCTACTCACTCTTAATAATTCGGCTGTTATTGTATTTAACCAAATCGGATCACCCGTTCCAAAATGGCGGCAGATAGATATTTCCAGTTTTTGTTGTTTTTCCTGTCTTCAAGGCCTGTTTTTCCTGTCTTATCCTCACGTTGTTTTCAAAGCTTTTCCCACGACCTTTTTAGAGCTTTTAGAACATTAGTTTAACTATGAATAAATAACAAAATAGTCGACATACGATAACGGGTGTTAGGGGGCGGGCTTAGAAGTAGGGTGTGACCTCGAAATTGTGACGTGGATAACTGCCGTAAATTTTGAACTTTTCAGCTAAAAGTTTTATGGATACTAGATGCCCTTAAGGACTCGGACGACGTCCACGGTGGATGCGCGACAGAAATATAAATATATATAAAAGTTAAAGTTGCGATCAGGCCCAGAGGACCGCGCAATGCAACTGGAGGGTAGGCTCCAGTGTTCAGAACCTACGGGACAAAGTTGAGGACGGGGGGTCGGCCCGTCGCTCGCCCGCCTTTAACTCCCGGAAAAGAAACCCGGTACCCATTCTATAGAGGGCTGGGTAGACCCTAGGGCCCGTTTGGAGGAGAAAGAAGCGTGGAAAAATTCCCGTCCTCCGCCGAGGCGGGAATCGAACCCACCACCTCCAACCCGCAGCCAAGCGCCCTTACCCACTCGGCTACCGGGACCACATAAATATATATATATATGCAAGAAATAAATATTTCAGTAATTAAAAGAGTTGAAAGTTGATACTATTTAATAGGTTAAAAAACATGGCTTTTAGGTCTCAAATTTCAATTATACAGAAAAATTACCTTAAAAATTAATAAATAATGAAATAAAAAATTTGATCAATTTTAATAAATAATTTGGTTAATAATTTGGTGAAAAACGTTTTTCTGCAGAAAAATAAATTGATATTTCGTCTTTGGATAATGCGATAGACTAGTCTATAAAAAGAAGGCAAAATTGTATAGATAATAATAGTTAAAAGAGTTAAAAGTATTTGTAATGAAATAATAGTTCATTATAATGATCTAAAATTTACTTCAATATTTTGTGTTGTCTATGATTAAACACAAAACATGGTTGTAAAATATCGGTACTTGTAACTTTTTTGAGTAAAACTACAACTAAAACTCAATGCCACATTGAATACTTCTGTAGCATCTCGTAAGACTCAAGACTTTCAGGCCGCTAGAAGATTTTCAAGAATTTATTATTTAAGTCGTAGTAAGATGTATTACAGTTCCTCAATTTTTAAAGATAAATTAATCTATTAATGACAGCTTTGAAGCAGTTTAGCCTCAGAATTTCTAATTTGACTTTTACTTTTAAATAAATTGTCGTTGGGCAGTTGCTGCAGAAACATGTAAGTTCTTAAAAGTTTGATGAAGCCTCAATTGATATGACTTATTTATTTAGTAATTTCAGTATAAATCTTTAATATTTAAAAATAACAGAAATAAAATAATATTTGGTGTATTTCTTAAAAATTCTTATTAATTTCATTAGACTTGAATAGACTTTATAATTTTGTTACATTTTACCCTAATTCTAATTATCTTAAAATAGTTCCTTGTTTAAGCCAACACACATAATTAAAATTTAAAAATAAAACTATGTTAAACTACCCGTTAAAGGTCGCAACTAGTCTGGACTTTTTAATTGTATATAGTTTTTTTTTTTTTAATTTTAATTATGTGTGTTGGCTTAACAGTTTTTTTTTAATTTTAATTATGTGTGTTGGCTTAAACAAGGAACTATTTTGAACTTTTACTACACACGTTAAAAATCATTTCAATTTCTAATTATTTTACGATTAATATTTTTAATTTAATTGTCTCAATTGATAACTTCCCAGTATCTTTCTTTTATAAATAGGCCTACTCCAACTGAATTACAAAACAAAACTGTTAAATGTAATTTATATGTTTATTGGCAGTCAATGCAGTGATAACATCAAACGAGAATATATAAATTAAATATATATATATAAAGTACTATTTTTGCAATACGTTCAAGTTATTTAAAAACGATTTATTAAATTATTTATCTACAATATCCAATATAAATATTGAATGTTCCAGTCAAATATTGTATATTTTCATAACATAATATACCGTAACATAATAAAAGCCATTTAGGCACAAAATTATGGCCAAGGCGGCGACCTGGTAAGAGGTTGATGTGTCTGAGCTTGGGTTCGAATCCCCCGGAACCGGGATGAATGTTTCCTTTCTTTCCCGTGTTTATCTGCTTCTTCTTCTCTTTCTCTTCAGGTTCGAAGCCATATCATAAATGGTTTCCTAAGGAAGGCAAATGAAAACCACCTCAGTATTTATTCCAAGATATATGGCAGTAAATTGCCACTGTACCTGCCATGTAAAAGAATATTAAAAAAAAAAAATTAATTCTTCCTTTCAAAATTTTTTGACCAAAATTGGCTGTAGTAAAATCGAGAGCATAAGAGTGAACTAAAGATTACAAAAATTCCAAAAAAAAAAAAAAGAAGTGATATTTACAAGAGAAAAGTAAAATATTCTAAGAATTCCATCAGTTCTTAAAATCAGATTGGGTATCATTTACATCTACGTATCATTTACAACTAAATTTTTACACTTTCAATATATAATTTGTGCATTTTATCCATTTTTAACCTATTAGCTATTAGAAAGAAAGACTCATCAAATCAGTCAATGTAGATATGTGAGTCCACCCACACTAACTTTGAAAATGAAGATAGATCTTATTGAATTGGATGCTTAAATTGAAGGACTGGGGACAACCTAGCATTTATATTTGGTATCTAATCCAAATGGTTTTTTGTCGAGAAATTATCTCAAGAAGGCGACAGAAATTTCCAGACAAGCATTGAAATCTAAGCAATTAATTTCAATCCTTATTCTGTTAGTTTTTCATGATCTCAAAATAACCCTTTTAGTTAATCGCTTACTCATGGTTTGTTAGCATTTAAAATTAATCCAATTTAGAAAACTGTATAGAAAATAACTAAACTAAATAATTAGTAAGTAATTCGGATTTAATTAATGTTTTTTATAAAGTGGAAAACTTGCGTTGTTTATATTTATCAGTTATTAGAATTTGAAAATAAATGTTTTTACGACTTAACAAAAATAAAGAAAAAAAATTTAAGGAACAGCATTTTAATAAAAGCAGGTTTAACTTTTTTTCGATCTTCTTATTTCTTAAAGATGTTTCGAAAAATTAAGTGAGTACATTACATAAAAAGGATTTCTCGTCACAATGATTTTCCTTATGGACTCATCTTCCAAATAACTTAAATTAAAAATTAAAGTAAATACAAAGTGGGGTGGTTGTCATTAAAACAACTAACATTTTATAAAAGGTTCCTATTGTAAGATTTAGGATATTACTCTTGGATAGCTATTTCTATGTCAATTAACCAATTAAAAAAAGTCAGAGAGCTGATCACATGATAGTAACGATGAGAACATATCAAGATTTAATAATGAAGTGCTCATACTAATAACAAACATTTCGTCAACATGTTTACGAACTTCTTTAATATTTAATTAGAAAATTCGAATTCTGATAAATGAATTAAATTTTAATTTAAAATTTAATTTTAAAGTTGAGCCACAATCAGAAGAAAAATAAAAATTGGCATTTTTGGCTATCAATATTGATATTTTTATTGAAAAGAGAAATCGCCTTTTTTTGAACATCAGATTGTAAGTTTCATTTAATGAAAATTTAATGAGATCATCAAAAACAATTTTTTTTGAACTAAAGTTTTGCATCAATTGAATGAATTACTTAACGAATTCGATTCTTAAAATTCATTAACATTATAAAGCAATAGTAATAATTATTGCTGGACTGTTTTTAAGAGCTTATACATCTCCTTAACACTTCACAGGAAAAGGTTTCTTTTTATCAAAATTACTTATAGATGCTATAAAATATTTACAGAATTTTACTTCAGGGTAAGTTCTGAGTTGGTTTGAAATTACTGATTTTAGCGAATTAAATTGAGTGAAATTAATCATTTAATATGTGCAGAAATCGAATTAAATAGAATCTGGAATCGGCTTGAAAGTTTCTAATAAAATTCAGCTAAAAATATTTTATTAGTTATTTTTTTATTTTTTTAACCAAATATTTTTAAAATAGAATGTTAGACGTAGGGGATTGTTGAATTAATTTTCAAAAAATATTTGCGTCCATCTACGAAAATTAATGAAAGGAAATGTTTTCTCATTCATCTCAAATGTAATATTAAACCTTTAAATGTTTCAGTTTTTTTTATTTTTTTTATATCCCATAAATAAAATTCAGTAAGGAATGAATTGTTTTCTATCTCCAATTGGTGCATAAAAGGGTTAAGTAAACATTGTAAACTTGACAAACTGAAGATTTACGGTCAGTAGCTGAAGCTGCATTGGTCACAGATCAAGGGAGTTCATGAACAAGTGTACTCGGTCGACAAGTCAAGAGTAGCCACGGTTGGTTTGTATGATACTCATTGAGCCAACATAGGGGTTGAAGAGTGGCTGTAAAGAGGGAGACCATGTAGCGCCAGCCTGCTCGCTTTCCCTGCAACGCCCGTGACATACATCGACAGCAGATGACGCTTTTCAATCACAGACACAGTTCTTTCTGTCGGTGGATGACGAAAGTCCTATTCTCAAGCGATACCGTGCGCAAGAATGCAGATTCCAAGATCTCGAATTAAAATCAATGTCTGTTTAAAGAGGAAGTTGAATTACTAAGTAGTCAAAGTAAAGAGGAATAAAAAACGAGGAAATTTTTTTTATAAACTGTTTCTTTTTCCTCATTCAGAATAAGGATAGGAATCGAGACTAGTTTAATAACAAAGATTTCATTTTATATTGCGTTTCAATGAACTCTCCCAAATCTACTGGAAATTATTATAGATTGAAATTATATATTTTTCTTTTTCTTAGTTTTGCGGGAATATAATAAAGTTATCAGAATTATTTAAGTGAATTTTGAAATTAAAAAATTCATTGCAACAAAAAATACTGTTACCTTATAATACGGAAGTTATAATAGAATTTTGAGGGTTTTTAATAAAAATTGATACATATTTTACTTTAGAAATCTTAGACTAATTACCGATTTTTAGTTCATTTCTTTATTTATTGATAATTTTTTGTAAAACTTTAATTAGACCTTCAATAGCAATCGAATTGTTGAATGTTGCTAGTCAGTCAGACAGACACAAAAAACTCACATAAACGATGTTTTGAAAATAAACTATTTGTTTAGCCAAGCATTGGGTGACACTTAACTTTTTTTTCAAACGACGCCTGATATTTAATAAGATAAAACTCCCAATCCTCCTTAAAACCAACCCTAATTAATAGTACAGTTGGACCTTCCTGGGATTATTTGAAACACGAGCTGAATTACATTACCTGCAACACATGTCGGGCATTGCTCTCCAGTTCTCTCCGAATGCCTGACTTTATCGACTTTACATAATTTTTGAAAAATGTCAGTTTAATTACATATTAATTAGAAGTGACCTCTTAGGGAAATTAATAAACTATTATACTGGATCTTTGGTTTATATTGGAGTTTGCTATTGAAAAGGGACTTTACGAATCTCTCTGGACGATCAATATGTTGTTGTCGAAATGAAACCAACGGAATTAAAGATATCTATCCAAAGCAAACCTTCTCTATTTGAATGAAGCTCAAATGAAAAGACGTAGGAATACCAGCGCAGAACACAAAATTAAATAAAGATGTTTGAATTTAGTTAACTAGTGATTGAAGAGGACTTGATTTTTTCGAAAAAAAATAAATAATAATAATTTGAGAAAAATCGTTTTCTTAGGATCAGTTTTTTAACCGATTTAATAATTTAATGGAAGAATTTCTAACTATATTATTTGTTATTGTCGCTTTTTTTTTCTTTATCTATTAAGTTTAAACGCTTTTGGCTTTTATCCCTAACGCTTGTAACATCATCTCTAATAGATTACACATTGTAAATTGAAAAAAAAATATTTAAAATGAAGAATTTTTTAAATGCAATTTGAAAGCAGAATTTATACATGTCTGTCATATTTTCATTAAATGAAAATAATCCAAAACTTAATATCTTACAAAGATGAATTCTTCGTGTTGATTAATTGGAAAAGACTCAATTTTCTATATAATGGACCTTTAGAAAAAAAATCTTCATTCATATTACCATTGAAACATTGTAGTGATTGCATTTTAATAACTTTCTTTTTTTATTCTAGTGTGCTGAAACTTTAATAATAGGCATTAAACTGCCCAGTAAATTTTATTTAGTAAGCTACGTTTAGGAAATAAAAATTTTAATAGGACATTACTGAAAAGACTTTTTTAAATAATTATATTCTGTTTGTTTTAATTGTTTCATTACAGCTAATAATTTTGCTTCAATTATTAAGTGTCGCCAAACAATCCCAAAGTAAATTTTTTTTTCACTTCTTATAGTGTCCATTAGATTTGTAGAATCTTTTGAAATATAAACCGAATTCAATTTCCGAATGGTTCTCCTTGCGAATTATGGGGAATTTCATTATATGCATAGTTTTATAATAAAGAATAACTCAAAATGTCGTCTTTATCATTCATCAGAGCGTATTTTAGAATAAATTTGTTTATTAAAATCTAATAAAAATTTTGTATTTTCTACAAATATAAATGAAGAATTTCAATGTACTTTAATTTTTATTTTGCTTTTTTCTATATAATTATTTATAATGACTTTATTTAAGGCTTAATTCAATTAAATTGAAAATCAAATTGTGAAAAATACTTTTGGAGAGCTTTTAAATCCTTTTTAATGAATTTAAAGTGATGATAAATAAAATATACATTGAAAGATTAAGAAAATTTCAATTAATACTGACGAGATCCCGGTCATTTCCAAAAATATCGTAAAAGTTCTCTTTTCTATAACTCAAAGACATTGCTTTATTGCTAATTAAAGTTTTTGCGAGGCGCTTGTTTTAGATAGAGATTTTTAAAGGAAATAATAATGCATTCTGTAAAACATTTTTGTCGCTATTAGTTCTGTAGTAATGTAAGAAAAAATTATGAGAGATACTTAATTGATCGAAGTAAAATTTTAGTCTATTAATTAGCAATGGATGAATTCAAGAGTTCGATAAATAAAATGGCGTTAATTAAGCACATAGGAATTTATGCATTAAAGGGAATTGGCTTAAATTCCAGATTAAATGACACTGATATTAGAAAGGTTTAAAATAGTAATATTTTATTATTATTATTATTATTATTATTATTATTATTATTATTATTATTATTATCAAATAGTTATATTTCAAATTTATTATATAACTCATAAACAGTCCATAAAATAATTAAACAGATTTTTTTTTTTTTATTAAAATAAAAAATCTTTCTTGAGAAAAAGTCGAATTTTGACCCAACAAGACAAAGAAATATTGGAGGAATTTTAAAGTAGATTGAAAATTTTAAAGTAGTTTTGTATCTGTTTATATATTAATAGATACAACAAAATCTGCAGTTTTATTTTAACACATTTTTTGTTTACGATCACAAACGTTTGGTTGATTTTACGCGTGATTCCTTACTTTGTCAAGATATAAACAATATATTGAACACATGTTCGAGGAAAGATGCATCAATCTTAAGAAAAGATACATCAATAAGAAGTTTTTTAAGATACATCAATTGTAATAAAGATACATCAATCCCAAAAAAATGATAACTATAAATATTTTTATTTCATATTAAATTGAAGTTTAATAGTTTAACTTCTTTTTTTAGAAATAAATTACGTTTATTTTTTTAATTTTTTTAATATTACAGTAAGCGAATCTGTTGATTTAGAAGATCCTATATTCAAGTGAACAGATAGACGAGGTTGACTAAGACGCATAAAAAAAACCTTTGAATTGGGCTGTTTCGATTGTTTTAAGACTTGACATATGGTTGACTGGTCGCAATGGTTAATTTGCATGTCGATTGAAGGTGATTTGCTGTTGTGCCAATGTAGAGTTTCATTAACTGTGGTTGGTTGGTCTAAAGTGGGTGATCAATAGCATCAGCACATTTGTTAAGATTGTTTGTTGAAGCGAATAGCTTCTAATTCCCACCCCTTTCTTGGCAGATGGGAAGCGTCATTACCCCCTCCCCCCATGATAAACGCCCTTTTAATGGATGGCAATAATATATCTACATTTGCGGATCTGATCACTTTAATTGTATAAATCCGTGTAATTGGTGTTTGTCGTTGTCTGCTATGTCGTGCTACCTGTCACAACTTATAAGAGTGATTTGCAGTTGTAATTTGGTAGTGAGTTTATTACTGCTACGTTGACGCTGATAATGGAATATTCAGATAAAAATATCAGTCAATTCACATGTTCAAGTTTCTATCCCTTTTGCTAGGATTCACTTTACAAAATAAAATGCATGTTTTGTTTCTATTGACGTACGTGTTTCAAAAGGGTTTCGAATGAGACTTGGCTCTCTTTATTCTAAAACGAATTAGAATATGAATAAGGCACCATAAAAAAAAATCAGTGGAAACTAATAATCTCTTCAAAACTCTATAATGTGTAAATATATTGTTAAAACAGTAATTTATAACCAAGGGTTGAAAGAAAAATGCTGAAAAATTGTAGATAATAGTTGATATGACTTGGTCACTTTGACCGATCTTAAACTACTATATTTTTTGATTAAATGTATAGGCTGTAATACGAAAATAGTTCAGCAATTCTCACACTATATTTAGTATCTTCTTCAACTTCTTCAGAAAATTTAATGTAGTAAAATAAAAATGTAAAGTATTATTGCAATACTTAAAAAAAAAATGGCTTAAAATGTAGTCAGAAATTGGTTAGTTCATCATTTAAATTATTAACAAGATTAGAATAAAAATTAATTATATTTTATTTTCATTAAGTATTGATTTAGTTCCGGTCTCTAGATGACGCCAACCTTCAAGTTAATTGGAATTTTATTAAAAGTAGCTAAACATTATTTTATTTTTAATATCCAAGATATTATAATTAAAGAAAATATGAAAACATCCCACAATTGAGTTTACCTTAATTCAGTTTACATTTATTTCTCAAATGAAGTATTGGTATTAAAGTATCAACGAAAACTGATGCACATTCCTTCTATTATGGAGTGCATTGAATTACTAATGCAGAACGGAATCGTAGAGTGGCCATACAACTACAGAGTTGTCCTTTTATTTGTGTTGTTTCAAGAAATAATATATCACATTATTACGAAACTGAAAGCAAAGCACATGAAAACCATATCAATATTCCATGAAAGAGATTCTCAATACTGCGCCACTAACTCTTCCAACGTTCTCTGATTGTAAGGTGAGATGAAGCGTAAGTGGTTTATAAAATAATCCACTTCATATATCTCCGACATCTGTTAGTGCATTAAAAAGAAAACAGACACTTGATTTAAATCCTTTGAAAGCACATCAATGAATAGTATATATCATTTGATTTCTATCTGTTTTATTTGAGAAATATCGACATCGGAAATTATTTTTTCGTAGATTTTTTTCGTTTTGTAAGCTAGACAGCTGGAATATCATTTTATGTTAGGAGTTCTTCCGTAGTAAGCAAGTTTCAATTCCATGCATTCCATTAAAAGTCAAGCAGAATGATAGTTATAGACATTTCTCAAAAAAAAAAAAAAAGTTAACAGCTAGGCGCGTGGGTTGTTAATGCCAACGGGTGACAAACCAGACGAGGGCCGGTTCCCCCTCGGTTGCAAATGATGAATCGACACCATGGACTCAGCTCGAGATAATCGAATTCAATCATTGTCGCAGTCGACACACAGCTGAGAAATTTCCCAAAAATTGGGCGCTCCTCCTTGGCGTTGTCAGTGGGAGGATTCAACTCTAGTCCCAGTCCAGATGAAGGTGACAGCATCTGCCAACGCCACAACTATCCATTCAGTAACATAATTTTACCAAGAGTTCAGCATTTGATCTGCAAATCATTTTCTTGAATAGGCGGAATCATAAAGAAGATATGATGGAATGTCCTTAAATGCTTAACTTATCCGATTTTCTCCGAATTCTTAGATTCTTCTAAGGAATATTCTTGTTAGAACGAACGGAATTTACCTGGTTTGAAATTATTTTACATGCCATTTAATTTTTTAAAATTCCTTTTCTTTATGTTTCTTCTATTTGCTCATTCTGATCATATAACTCAGCGATCTTCCTGTAAGATATTTAATCAAAAGTTTACAAAGGATTTTCAAAGTATTTCATAGTAAATTTCGTAGTATTTTTTGTTAAACGTTATTTTTTATTGTTTTTCTCAATTGTTTTTTTCTAAAAAAAAATCAAATTTATAAATTTCAAATTTATTATTGTATTACTACGATCAATAAAACACAAAACTGCAGTTTTTAAGCTTTCAAAAATTTAAAATTTTTGTTATCTTATATAAATTTTGAGAAAAGGTCAAATATTCAGTTCCTAAGTGTGTTAAAATATATACACATATAAAATACAGACAACTGCTTTTTTAGGGCAGTAAAATATTTACGGCGAAGGTACCAATGTCGTCGCCATGTGCCATTTCTGGAACCGTTAATGATCCTACGATAAGAACTGTATTACGTTTAGTTAAACTCTCATTCGCCTTTCCCTCCTAGACCCCCCTAATGCAAAAATTACTAAGTCAAAATTATTCCATGATTCTGTTTTAAATTTGATTAGTTATAATTTACATTCATTTGTCATTTATTCTTTTCAATTATAAATCAATTACTTAATTATTTAATTCCTTTTTAGTTGCCTAAATGCAAATAAGCAAACATTGTTCATATCTGAATCATATTAATCTACATTCACTGACCTTATTTGTGAATTAAGACTGTGTTTATTTCTAGAGCATAATTGACAGAAGATTATAAATTATAAGTTCCAGACAATATTGCTTTTGTTTCGTTTCCAATTAGTATCAGATTCCATCTAAAATTTTATAACGTATAGTAATATCATGTTTCTATTTCCTTCAATGGAATCTTAAATAAATTATAAATTTTATATTTCGTTAAAAAAAATTAAGAAATTTATAATCTTCAATTTAAATTTAATATAATTTTAAAAATTCACAAATCTCTTAAAATGATTGTATTTTGATAAAACTTATTTACCATATAGTATTGATGAATTGAAATTTAAAAGTGCAATCTATTCGATTAGAAAATAATGAACTTAAAGAGTAACTATTTAAAATTAGGTAACGAACTGAAAATGATTAGAGTTGCAATGCATAAGAGTTGTATGGTTAATTCCAATCAATTTGTTATAAAACTATTTTTTAATGAAAAATTGTGAACTTTCACAATAATTTTGCTGTTTATGTTTCTATAAAAATAAAGATGAAATTATTTCTTTAGCTTACAACGCAATATTTCAAACAATATTTAGATTCCAGAACTTCTCCAGAATACGCAAAAGTTTAAGAAAAAACATCAATAATATCTATTTAATAATTATATGTCTATTTGAAAATGCTAATTTCTTTAATTCCATATATCTATATATAAATAATATAAAATAAGTAAACATTATTATACCTACAAAACCATTAAATACTTAAAAAAAATCATACTTCTTTTAAAAAAGCTATTATGAGTTTTTAAAAAGTGATTTAAGAATTACTTAAAGATTATTTTAAAGATAAAATAATGCTAATGAATCATTTTAGAATTTTCTTTTTCTTTAAAATATTTTACTCATTAAAACTCTTTCATTAAGTTAAGTGCTTGCTTTAAAATTTACTTGTGTTTTTGTTAATCATTAGAGCATTAAGACATTGCGCTCGCAGCTGTTAGGCTTCCATAGCTTACAATGAATTTTTCTATATATAAAGAATTTTTTTTTATATATAGAAACTATGGAATTAAATAAGCTTTGAAAAAAAGTTACCAAAATATCATTTTACTTTAATCTTATTGAAATTGCCATTAATTTTAAAGGAGTTTAGCCATTAAAATAATTAGCCTTTATAACTTTATTTTCAGATGCCTACTTGATTTGCAGTAAACAAAAAAAAGTAAATTAATTGATTAATTAATTAAAAACTAATTTGCTAATGTCACATTTATCTTTATATTAAAAGTTTTGTACTATGATTATCAATTTCAGTATTAATTGTATTAAAACTATAAGTAAGTCTTAACTTGAGATTTACTTAAATTAAAAAAAAAAAAAGACCCAACAATAAAAGTAAATTAATTATTACGAAAGATAATATAATTTCATACAACTTCAATTTTTTCTTCATTTTTTCTTATTTATTTTATTTTATCTTAATAATATTTAGCAAACTAATTTTGCTGCTTTTAGTTTTGAAAGAAATCTTTTAAATTAAATGAACGAGAAAAGAAAAAAAAAAAGAAAAAATCTCAAATTTTAATAACTAATTATGATAAAAGGAATAACGCCAATTATACATTAACGGTTTATAGAAATCTCAAAGTTATAATAATAATTAAATTTAAGTTATTTAATAATAATAAATAAATTAATGACTAACAATACATTGTTGCTCAGACACTACGAAACCAACACTGAAATGGGGAACTTCATAAAATGTAAACTAATTTAATCTATTATCATGAATCTATTATATTAAAATTGTGTTAAATTAGGTTGTGATTAACCGGAAATTTATTCTTTCTCATTTTTAAACAATTTTAAATAAATATATTAATATATCAAATGTTTATTGTTGATGTTTAAATTTCAATGTGATGTAATAGGGGTAATAATAATTGAGAATTGCTTTGAATTAGTTTTAAATTCAATGTAATTCAGTGATTAATATTAATTTATTTAATTGGAGAAAATTATCAACGTAATTATAGAGTGATTTTTTTTTAATTAAAGAAAGACACTTATCATTTCGTAATTCCTTTTTTTTAATTAATTTAACCCTAATCGGAGTGCAACATGGAACGCGTTCCGAGGCCTAAGAGCTGCAACCAACCAATGTCACATCTTTTTATTCCCTCTATTTATATCTTCGCCATCCTCTTCTGCTTTTGATGTTAAACTTTTTCTTTTCTAAAAAGGCAAAAGATGTCCTGTCAATAGGTTCACGTGACCTGCATTAATTAACCGAGTGCATTCGAGGGAAGAGCGTTGTTCCTCTTAGCCCTCAAAGCGCCCTCTTCCGCGGCCGCCGCTCCCTAATGAGGATGCTACAATGGAGGACATATTACGAGTCTCGTGGTTGCCATAGGAACGGGCGAAGCGAGCCGAGTATTTATGGGGCAGCGCACTCACCGGCGAAGCTGCTCCCACCTCGGCACCACAACGGAACGGAACAGGCCTCCTTCTGCTCCTCGAGGAAGCGACTTCACAGCACCGCCCGCCGTCGTCGCAGTTCTCGTGCCGCAACACTGCCAGGCGACCTCCGCACAAAGCCTGCTCGCAGCCGACGATGACTCGATTCCTATGGAATTCGAAGTGAGTAACCACAGTTCCTGGCCTTTTAATCTTGACGTTTCTTATTAAAAAAGGACACCTCTCCCCTTTCAAAGGAAAGACCGTTTCTCGAATAGCTTCCGACGCCCATTTTAGCAGCGCGGCTATAGCCTGAAGGCAGAGCTCCTGACACGGATCGGAGGAGAATCCTACATGAATGCAATCGACAAGCCGTGCCTTGAGGGAAAGCTGAACTCAAGCGGAACTTTTTCACCGAACCTAATTCCGATAGCTTCCGAGTTCAACGCTAAACATTTCGAACATTTCGATCGCCCTGTTCCACACCGGAGGCGATATCGGCATTGGCGAATATTTTTCTCTTACCGTTTTCCCATTCCAAGAAGGCGCACAATTTAACAATAACGCTTTGGAAAAACTAGT
>JAFIDM010105952.1:37805-55673 GCA_023159025.1 Thereuonema tuberculata | reverse complement strand
ACTAGTTTTTCCAAAGCGTTATTGTTAAATTGTGCGCCTTCTTGGAATGGGAAAACGGTAAGAGAAAAATATTCGCCAATGCCGATATCGCCTCCGGTGTGGAACAGGGCGATCGAAATGTTCGAAATGTTTAGCGTTGAACTCGGAAGCTATCGGAATTAGGTTCGGTGAAAAAGTTCCGCTTGAGTTCAGCTTTCCCTCAAGGCACGGCTTGTCGATTGCATTCATGTAGGATTCTCCTCCGATCCGTGTCAGGAGCTCTGCCTTCAGGCTATAGCCGCGCTGCTAAAATGGGCGTCGGAAGCTATTCGAGAAACGGTCTTTCCTTTGAAAGGGGAGAGGTGTCCTTTTTTAATAAGAAACGTCAAGATTAAAAGGCCAGGAACTGTGGTTACTCACTTCGAATTCCATAGGAATCGAGTCATCGTCGGCTGCGAGCAGGCTTTGTGCGGAGGTCGCCTGGCAGTGTTGCGGCACGAGAACTGCGACGACGGCGGGCGGTGCTGTGAAGTCGCTTCCTCGAGGAGCAGAAGGAGGCCTGTTCCGTTCCGTTGTGGTGCCGAGGTGGGAGCAGCTTCGCCGGTGAGTGCGCTGCCCCATAAATACTCGGCTCGCTTCGCCCGTTCCTATGGCAACCACGAGACTCGTAATATGTCCTCCATTGTAGCATCCTCATTAGGGAGCGGCGGCCGCGGAAGAGGGCGCTTTGAGGGCTAAGAGGAACAACGCTCTTCCCTCGAATGCACTCGGTTAATTAATGCAGGTCACGTGAACCTATTGACAGGACATCTTTTGCCTTTTTAGAAAAGAAAAAGTTTAACATCAAAAGCAGAAGAGGATGGCGAAGATATAAATAGAGGGAATAAAAAGATGTGACATTGGTTGGTTGCAGCTCTTAGGCCTCGGAACGCGTTCCATGTTGCACTCCGATTAGGGTTAAATTAATTAAAAAAAAGGAATTACGAAATGATAAGTGTCTTTCTTTAATTAAAAAAAAATCACTCTATAATTACGTTGATAATTTTCTCCAATTAAATAAATTAATATTAATCACTGAATTACATTGAATTTAAAACTAATTCAAAGCAATTCTCAATTATTATTACCCCTATTACATCACATTGAAATTTAAACATCAACAATAAACATTTGATATATTAATATATTTATTTAAAATTGTTTAAAAATGAGAAAGAATAAATTTCCGGTTAATCACAACCTAATTTAACACAATTTTAATATAATAGATTCATGATAATAGATTAAATTAGTTTACATTTTATGAAGTTCCCCATTTCAGTGTTGGTTTCGTAGTGTCTGAGCAACAATGTATTGTTAGTCATTAATTTATTTATTATTATTAAATAACTTAAATTTAATTATTATTATAACTTTGAGATTTCTATAAACCGTTAATGTATAATTGGCGTTATTCCTTTTATCATAATTAGTTATTAAAATTTGAGATTTTTTCTTTTTTTTTTTCTTTTCTCGTTCATTTAATTTAAAAGATTTCTTTCAAAACTAAAAGCAGCAAAATTAGTTTGCTAAATATTATTAAGATAAAATAAAATAAATAAGAAAAAATGAAGAAAAAATTGAAGTTGTATGAAATTATATTATCTTTCGTAATAATTAATTTACTTTTATTGTTGGGTCTTTTTTTTTTTTTAATTTAAGTAAATCTCAAGTTAAGACTTACTTATAGTTTTAATACAATTAATACTGAAATTGATAATCATAGTACAAAACTTTTAATATAAAGATAAATGTGACATTAGCAAATTAGTTTTTAATTAATTAATCAATTAATTTACTTTTTTTTGTTTACTGCAAATCAAGTAGGCATCTGAAAATAAAGTTATAAAGGCTAATTATTTTAATGGCTAAACTCCTTTAAAATTAATGGCAATTTCAATAAGATTAAAGTAAAATGATATTTTGGTAACTTTTTTTCAAAGCTTATTTAATTCCATAGTTTCTATATATAAAAAAAAATTCTTTATATATAGAAAAATTCATTGTAAGCTATGGAAGCCTAACAGCTGCGAGCGCAATGTCTTAATGCTCTAATGATTAACAAAAACACAAGTAAATTTTAAAGCAAGCACTTAACTTAATGAAAGAGTTTTAATGAGTAAAATATTTTAAAGAAAAAGAAAATTCTAAAATGATTCATTAGCATTATTTTATCTTTAAAATAATCTTTAAGTAATTCTTAAATCACTTTTTAAAAACTCATAATAGCTTTTTTAAAAGAAGTATGATTTTTTTTAAGTATTTAATGGTTTTGTAGGTATAATAATGTTTACTTATTTTATATTATTTATATATAGATATATGGAATTAAAGAAATTAGCATTTTCAAATAGACATATAATTATTAAATAGATATTATTGATGTTTTTTCTTAAACTTTTGCGTATTCTGGAGAAGTTCTGGAATCTAAATATTGTTTGAAATATTGCGTTGTAAGCTAAAGAAATAATTTCATCTTTATTTTTATAGAAACATAAACAGCAAAATTATTGTGAAAGTTCACAATTTTTCATTAAAAAATAGTTTTATAACAAATTGATTGGAATTAACCATACAACTCTTATGCATTGCAACTCTAATCATTTTCAGTTCGTTACCTAATTTTAAATAGTTACTCTTTAAGTTCATTATTTTCTAATCGAATAGATTGCACTTTTAAATTTCAATTCATCAATACTATATGGTAAATAAGTTTTATCAAAATACAATCATTTTAAGAGATTTGTGAATTTTTAAAATTATATTAAATTTAAATTGAAGATTATAAATTTCTTAATTTTTTTTAACGAAATATAAAATTTATAATTTATTTAAGATTCCATTGAAGGAAATAGAAACATGATATTACTATACGTTATAAAATTTTAGATGGAATCTGATACTAATTGGAAACGAAACAAAAGCAATATTGTCTGGAACTTATAATTTATAATCTTCTGTCAATTATGCTCTAGAAATAAACACAGTCTTAATTCACAAATAAGGTCAGTGAATGTAGATTAATATGATTCAGATATGAACAATGTTTGCTTATTTGCATTTAGGCAACTAAAAAGGAATTAAATAATTAAGTAATTGATTTATAATTGAAAAGAATAAATGACAAATGAATGTAAATTATAACTAATCAAATTTAAAACAGAATCATGGAATAATTTTGACTTAGTAATTTTTGCATTAGGGGGGTCTAGGAGGGAAAGGCGAATGAGAGTTTAACTAAACGTAATACAGTTCTTATCGTAGGATCATTAACGGTTCCAGAAATGGCACATGGCGACGACATTGGTACCTTCGCCGTAAATATTTTACTGCCCTAAAAAAGCAGTTGTCTGTATTTTATATGTGTATATATTTTAACACACTTAGGAACTGAATATTTGACCTTTTCTCAAAATTTATATAAGATAACAAAAATTTTAAATTTTTGAAAGCTTAAAAACTGCAGTTTTGTGTTTTATTGATCGTAGTAATACAATAATAAATTTGAAATTTATAAATTTGATTTTTTTTTAGAAAAAAACAATTGAGAAAAACAATAAAAAATAACGTTTAACAAAAAATACTACGAAATTTACTATGAAATACTTTGAAAATCCTTTGTAAACTTTTGATTAAATATCTTACAGGAAGATCGCTGAGTTATATGATCAGAATGAGCAAATAGAAGAAACATAAAGAAAAGGAATTTTAAAAAATTAAATGGCATGTAAAATAATTTCAAACCAGGTAAATTCCGTTCGTTCTAACAAGAATATTCCTTAGAAGAATCTAAGAATTCGGAGAAAATCGGATAAGTTAAGCATTTAAGGACATTCCATCATATCTTCTTTATGATTCCGCCTATTCAAGAAAATGATTTGCAGATCAAATGCTGAACTCTTGGTAAAATTATGTTACTGAATGGATAGTTGTGGCGTTGGCAGATGCTGTCACCTTCATCTGGACTGGGACTAGAGTTGAATCCTCCCACTGACAACGCCAAGGAGGAGCGCCCAATTTTTGGGAAATTTCTCAGCTGTGTGTCGACTGCGACAATGATTGAATTCGATTATCTCGAGCTGAGTCCATGGTGTCGATTCATCATTTGCAACCGAGGGGGAACCGGCCCTCGTCTGGTTTGTCACCCGTTGGCATTAACAACCCACGCGCCTAGCTGTTAACTTTTTTTTTTTTTTTTGAGAAATGTCTAAAACTATCATTCTGCTTGACTTTTAATGGAATACATGGAATTGCTTACTAACATAAAATGATATTCCAGCTGTCTAGCTTACAAAACGAAAATAAAATCTACTTAAGGATCATTCAAATAACACTGAAAAACAAATTTTAAAAAGTGGTGCATATCTTGGTACCCAATACTTGTTCTAAGACAAGTGAAACATGCTGATTCAGAATATGCAAACCATTTGTCTCTATCACCCACCGTTTTTTAGATATATACTCCTTCAATCATTTATATTTCACTAGAACAATTATTGTTACATGGAGTACTAATGAACATGGCATTAGCTAAGAAAATAGTAAGATTGAGTCCCATGATACATAGACAATAGAGTAATATCTAGTTCAAGATATAATTCACACATAAAATCCACACACACTGAAAATACTTCCTTAATCTATGGTGTGTTTGGATTGAATTTCTTGGCTGTAGACATGCGTTTGTGCTGGGCAATTGGTATGTCACGCTGAAGTGTCCAGCAGTAGCCAACCAATATTGCTGCACTCCATCGACCCTGATACCGTGACTCCATCACCGAGATGTCCTGGTGAAAACGTTCACCATGTTCGTCATTGACTGAACCAAAGTTTTCGGGGAAGAAGTCAAGATGTGAGTCGAGGAAATGGTTTTGAGGGACATGCTGACACCAAGCTGTTTGTACGCACTGATACACTTCTTCACAACATTTACATAGTCAGCAGATTTATAATTTCCAAGGAAAATTGGCTACAACTGATTTGAATGCCACCCATGCATTTTTTTCAGTATCATTCAGTAAGTCTTGGAAGTGGGTGTCAGCAATTACCTTCCTTACTTGTGGACCTATGAACACACCTTCTTTCACTTTCGCATAACTCAACTCTGGAAACTTATTGCACAGGTACCGAAAAGCATCTGAGTCGTTGTCAAAATTCTTCATGAGCCCCAGCTTGATGTGATAACTTTCATGGCATGATAACTTTGTCACGGTCAATCAGCGGCACACGAAGAACCTTTCTATTTCCTGGCTGCATTGTGATTCTGATTGGCCTATTTTTCTTTATGTAGCGGTGCTTTTTATCTCTATTGTCCCACTCGCAGATAAAACAGCAGTACTTAGTGTACCCTGTCTGCATTCCTATGAGAATTGTGATAACTTTCAAATCACCACAGATACACCATTTATACTCGTGATAGCGTATTTTTTCAAGAAGTAGCGACATAGTTTCATATGTCTCTTTCAGGTGGGTAGAATATCCAACCGGTATTGATGCAACCGGTTTCCATTGTGTAATAATACTGCTTTCAAACTTGTTTTCAATGAGTCGATGAACAATCGCCATGCTTTAATGTTTGTTCCACCCCAAGGCTTGACATGAGACCTTGAATGTCTGTACAGTAGCAAATAGTGTCACTCATTGCAAAGAATTTCACAAGTTCTTTGTGTCTGTGGCGAAAATGTAAAATTGTTGTACCCGGTGCAAGCAAATTAAATTCTTTTAAAGGGGTTAACCGAGCAGTTCAGTTTGACCTTAGTGCTAGGTCCCGTAAGAGATCACAGAGATCAGCATTGTCAATTAAATGAATATCTTCTCTAGATTGGTAGTCAGGGTCTGATACGTTGCTGGAAGATGAAAGAGAACTTTCTTGAGTTTCTTCATCAACTGTATATTCTGTAGGTGCCATTGGTATTGGACAAGCGACGGGGTCATGTGAAATTGGTTTAGAAACTGAAGGAACGTCTGGATACTTTATAGATGCACGAGTTTTGTAGGAAAATCCGGTGACATACGACAAACAGAAATAACAGTCTGTAGTGTGGTTGCTAGAATCACGCCATATCATAGACACTCCGAACGCCAGATGGTTGTTGTTCTTCGCCTTCCTTATCCAACCGCGCAAGTTGCATGCACATGTCAAACAGATGACCTGAGGTGCCCATGATTACCAGTATCCACCTTTGAATCGAAGTATAGTTCATATGCTTTCTTCAGAAACGGTGTAAAAGTCTTCCGATGAGATTTGTCAGTCAGATAGCCGCACACATAGCAAAACAGATCTGGTGAATTTATGCAACCTCTAGACGCCATAATATCGTCTTAAGCAGTCTCTCCCGTGTTTTTTCCCACAAAGTCCAACATCACTCGGACAACAATTTAGCCTCGAACCCATGTCCCATTCTAATTCCACCTATTGAGCCACAACAACCTTAAATATAACTATTTTCACAGACGACAAAAATATTGTGTGGCATTGCTTGAAAAATTACAATTTTTACATGGGGGTAATAAAAATAGATGAACTGTGTTCCATGAAAATTAATTTTTGTCGATATCTTCAAAACCTGACGTGATAGAGCAAAACGGTTTTCAGATTTGAATCAGCATAAAAAAACTACATTAGAAAAAGTAAACACCATGCCAGATATTTTTAGCTTGTTTATCAGTGTAATTTCCGATGTCGATATTTCTCAAATAAAACAGATAGAAATCAAATGATATATACTATTGATTGATTTGCTTTCAAAAGATTCAAACCAAGTGTCTGTTTTCTTTTTAATGTATTAACAGATGTCGGAGATATATGAAGTGGATTATTTTATAAACCACTTAGGCTTCATCTCACCTTACAATCAGAGAACGTTGGAAGAGTTAGTGGCGCAGTATTGAGAATCTCTTTCATGGGATATTGTTAAGGTTTTCATGCGCTTTGCTTTCAGATTTCGTAATAATGATATATATCATTTCTTGAGGCAACACAAATAAAAGGGCAACTCTGTAGTTGCATGGACACTCTACGATTCCGTTTTGAATTAGTAATTCAATGCACGCCACAATAGAAGGAATGTGCATTAGTGTTCGTTGATACTTTAATACCAATACTTCATTTGAGAAATAAATGTAAACTGAATTAAGGTAAACTCAATTGTGTGATGTTTCCATATTTTCTTTAATTATAATATCCTGGATATTAAAAATAAAATAATGTTTAGCTACTTTTAATATAATTCCAATTATCTTGAAGGTTGGCGTCATCTAGAGACCGGAACTAAAGCAATACTTAATGAAAATAAAATATAATAAATTTTTATTCTAATAAGATGATATCTTGTTAATAACTTAAATGATGAACTAATCAATTTCGGACTACATTTTAAGCCATTTTTTTTTTAAGTATTGCAATAATACTTTACATTTTTATTTTACTACATTAAATTTTCTGAAGAAGAATTTTCTGAAGTTGAAGAAGATACTAAATATAGTGTGAGAATTGCTGAGCTTTTTTCATATTACAGCCTAGTATATTTAATCAAAAAACATAGTAGTTTAAGATCGGCCAATGTGACCAAATCATATCAACTATTATCTACAATTTTTTAGCATTTTTCTTTCAAACCTTGGTAATAAACTACTGTTTTAACAATATATTTACACAATACAGAGTTTTGAAGAGATTATTAGTTTCCACTGATTTTTTTTTATGTAACCTTATTCATATTCTAATTCGTTTTAGAATAAAGAGAGCCAAGTCTCATTCGAAACCCTTTTGAAACACGTACGTCAATAGAAACAAAAGATGCATTTTATTTTGTAAAGTGAATCCTAGCAAAAGGGATAGAAACTTGAACATCTGGATTGACTGATAGCAGTAATAAACTCACTACCAAATTACAACTGCAAATCACTCTTATAAGTTGTGATAGGTAGCACGGCATAGCAGACAACAACAAACACCAATTACACGGATTTATACAATTAAAGTGATCAGATCCGCAAATGTAGATATATTATTGCAATCCATTAAAAGGGCGTTTATCATGGGAGGAGGGGGTAATGATGCTTCCCATCTGCCAACGTTGCTGAAGAAAGGGGTGGGAATTAGAAGCTATTCGCTTCAACAAACAATCTTAACAAATGTGCTGATGCTATTGATCACCCACTTTAGACCAACCAACCACAGTTAATGAAACTCTACATTGGCACAACAGCAAATCACCTTCAATCGACATGCAAATTAACCATTGCGACCAGTCAACCATATGTCAAGTCTTAAAACAATCGAAACAGCCCAATTCAAAGGTTTTTTTAATGCGTCTTAGTCAACCTCGTCTATCTGTTCACTTGAATATAGGGTCTTCTAAATCAACAGATTCGCTTACTGTAATATTAAAAAAAAATAAACGTAATGTATTTCTAAAAAAAAGAAATATAATTACTATTAAACTTTAATGTAATATGAGATAAAAATATTTGTAGTTATTATTTTTTGGGGATTGATGTATCTTTATTTCGATTGATATATCTTAAAAAACCTCTTATTGATCTATCTTTTCTTAAGACTAGTTGACCCGTGCGAATAATTCGCAACAAAAAACCACCTTTGAGAAATAATAAACAAATCCAACAGCTTGTGTGCATGTTAGTTAAACACATTGTCAATAGATGGCGTCTTCTCAAGTTTTATAAAAAAGTTGACCCGTGCGAATAATTCGCATGGTATCTTGATCAGTCACCGAATGGTAATGTGGAAATAAATAAATGAAGAGATTGTCAATAGATTGCCTTCTACATTTTTACAAAAAAGATTTTAAAAATAAATTTTTTTAATGAAAACATTAATTTTAAACAATCTATTTATTTTTCATCATTAGCGGTGAACGTAATCTTGAAAATATCTCAATCATTGATTTTGATGAAGTATTAAGGGAAATAAAAAAAAACCTTTGAGAAATTAATATAGGTATATGAGAAGTTCACTAATTTTTATGTTTCTATTGAAATAAATCGTTTATTTTTATTAAAATATAAATCTTTGTTTTTTTTTTTTATCTGTTATTAAAGAAACGATGAAATATCATTTAAAGTGCATGTTTATTCAAAAAAGAAAATAATTGAAGGGTACAACGCTAAAGAATATTTTCGCTTTCGAAAAATAATGCGCTTCCGTTAAAGCGTGTCTACATTTTTATAAAAAGTTTTTAAAAATAAAGTTTTTTAACGAAAACATTAATTTTAAGCAATTTGTTTATTTTTCGGCATTAGCGGGGAACGTAATCTTCAAAATGATGCCTCAATCATTGATTTTGATGAAGTAGTAAAGGAAATATGGCGTTCCGACAAAAAAAAAAAACCTTTGAGAAATAATATATAAAATAATATTATATGAGAAGTTGACTAATTTGTATGTTTCTATTGTAATAAATCGTTTATTTTTATTAAAATATAAATCTTTGTTTGTTTTTTTATCTGTTATTAAATAAACGATGAAATATCATTTAAAGTGCATTTTTATTCAAAAAAGGAAATAGTTGAAGGTTACAACGCTAAAGAATATTTTCGCTTTCGAAAAATAAGGCGCTTCTGTTAAAGCGTGTCTACATTTTTATGAAAAGTTTTTAAAAATAATGTTTTTTAACGAAAACATTAATTTTAAACAATTTGTTTATTTTTCGTCATTACCGGGGAACGTAATCTTCAAAATGATGCCTCAATCATTGATTTTGATGAAGTAGTAAAGGAAATATGGCGTTCCGACAAAAAAAACCTTTTGAGAAATAATATATAATGATGATTGATGTATCTTTCCTCGAACATGTGTTCAATATATTGTTTATATCTTGACAAAGTAAGGAATCACGCGTAAAATCAACCAAACGTTTGTGATCGTAACAAAAAATGTGTTAAAATAAAACTGCAAATTTTGTTGCATCTATTAATATATAAACAGATACAAAACTACTTTAAAATTTTCAATCTACTTTAAAATTCCTCCAATATTTCTTTGTCTTGTTGGATCAAAATTCGACTTTTTCTCAGAAAAAATTTTATATTGTAATTTAAAAAAAAAAAAAAAAAATCTGTTTAATTATTTTATGGACTGTTTAGAGTTACATAATAAATTTGAAATATAACTATTTGATAATAATAATAATAATAATAATAAGAAGAAGAAGAATAATAAAATATTACTATTTTAAACCTTTCTAATATCAGTGTCATTTAATCTGGAATTTAAGCCAATTCCGTTTAACGTATAAATTCCTATGTGCTTAATTAACGCCATTTTATTTATCGAACTCTTGAATTCATCCATTGCTAATTAATAGACTAAAATTTTACTTCGATCAATTAAGTATCTCTCTTAATTTTTTCTTACAATACTACAGAACTAATAGTGACAAAAATGTTTTTCAGAATTCATTATTATTTCCTTTAAAAATCTCTATCTAAAACAAGCGCCTCGCAAAAACTTTAATTAGCAATAAAGCAATGTTTTTGAGTTATAGAAAAGAGAACGTTTACGATATTTTTGAAAATTACCGGGATCTCGACAGTATTAATTGAAATTTTCTTAATCTTTCAGTGTATATTTTATTTATCATCACTTTAAATTCATTAAAAAGGATTTAAAAGCGCTCCAAAAATATTTTTCACAATTTGATTTTCAATTTAATTAAAATAAGCCTTAAATAAAGTCATTATAAATAATTATATAGAAAGAAAACAAAAAAAAACACTAAAGTACATTGTAAAGTATATTGAAATTCTTCATTTGTATTTGTAGAAAATAAAAATTTTTTATTTTAATAAACAAATTTATTCTAAAATATGCTCTGATGAATGATAAAGACGACATTTTTGATTTATTCTTTATTATAAAACTATGCATATAATGAAATTCGCAAGGAGAACCATTCGGAAATTGAGGTTTATATCTCAAAAGATTCTACAAATCTAATGGACACTATAAGATGTGAAAAAAAAATTTATTTTGGGATTGTTTGGCGACACTTAATAATTGAAGCAAAATTATTAGGTGTAATGAAACAATTAAAACAAACAGAATATAATTATTTAAGAAAATCTTTTCAGTAATGTCCTATTAAAATTTTTATTTCCTAAACGTAGCTTACTAAATAAAATTTACTGGGCAGTTTAATGCCTATTATTAAAGTTTCAGCACACTAGAATAAAAAAAAGAAAGGTATTAAAATGCAATCACTACAATGTTTCAATGGTATGTATGAAGATTTTTTTTTCTAAAGGTCCATTATATAGAAAATTGAGTCTTTTCCAAGTAATCAACAATGAAGAATTCATCTTTGTAGGATACTAAGTTTTGGATTATTTTCATTTCTTGAAAATATGATGGCTTATTTTCATTTCATGAAAATATAACAGACATGTATAAATTCTGCTTTCAAATACCATTTAAAAAATTCTTCATTTTAAATATTTTTTATTCAATTTACAATGTGTAATCTATTAGAGATGATGTTACAAGCGTTAGGGATAAAAGCCAAAAGCGTTTAAACTTAATAGATAAAGAAAAAAAAACGACAATAACAAATAATATAGTTAGAAATTCTTCCATTAAATTATTAAATCGGTTAAAAAAAACTGATCTAAAGAAATTGATTTTTCTCAAATTATTATTATTTATTTTTTTTCGAAAAAATCAAGTCTCTTCAATCACTAGTTAACTAAATTCAAACATTTTTTTTTAATTTTGTGTTCTGTGCTGGTATTCCTACGTCTTTTCATTTGAGCTTCATTCAGATAGAGAAGATTTGCTTTGGATAGATATCTTTAATTCCGTTGGTTTCATTTCGACAACAACATATTGATAGTTCAGAGAGATTCGTAAAGTCCCTTTTCAATAGCAAACTCCAATATAAACCAAAGATCCAGTATAATAGTTTATTAATTTCCATAAGAGGTCACTTCTAATTATTATGTAATTAAACTGACATTTTTGAAAAATTATATAAAGTCGATAAAGTCAGGCATTCGGAGAGAACTGGAGAGCAATGCCCGACATGTGTTGCAGGTAATGTAATTCAGCTCGTGTTTCAAATAATCCCAGGAAGGTCCAACTGTACTATTAATTAGGGTTGGTTTTAAGGAGGATTGGGAGTTTAAGGAATATCAGGCGTCGTTTGAAAAAAAAGTTAAGTGTCACCTAATGCTTGGCTAAACAAATACTTTATTTTCAAAACATCGTTTATATGAGTTTTTTGTGTCTGTCTGACTGACTAGCAACATTCAACAACTCGATTGCTATTGAAGGTCTAATTAAAGTTTTACAAAAAATTATCAATAAATAAGGAAATAAACTAAAAAATCGGTAATTAGTCTAAGATTTCTAAAGTAAAATATGTATCAATTTTTATTAAAAACCCTCAAAATTTTATTATAACTTCCTTATTATAAGATAACAGTATTTTTTGTTGTAATGAATTTTTTAATTTCAAAATTTACTTAAATAATTCTGATAACTTTATTATATTCCCGCAAAAATAAGAAAAAGATAAATATATAATTTCAATCTATCATAATTTCCAGTAGATTTGGGAGAGTTCATTGAAACGCAATATAAAATGAAATCTTTGTTATTAAACTAATCTCGATTCCTATCCTTATTCTAAATGAGGAAGAAGAAACAGTTTATAAAAAATTTTTCCTCGTTTTCTTATTCCTCTTTACTTTGACTACTTAGTAATTCAACTTCCTCTTTAAACAGACATTGATTTTAATTCGAGATCTTGGAATCTGCATTCTTGCGCACGGTATCGCTTGAGAATAGGACTTTCGTCATCCACCGACAGAAAGAACTGTGTCTGTGATTGAAAAGCGTCATCTGCTGTCGATGTATGTCACGGGCGTTGCAGGGAAAGCGAGCGGGCTGGCGCTACATGGTCTCCCTCTTTACAGCCACTCTTCAACCCCTATGTTGGCTCAATGAGTATCATACAAACCAACCGTGGCTACTCTTGACTTTTCGACCGAGTACACTTGTTCATGAACTCCCTTGATCTGTGACCAATGCAGCTTCAGCTACTGACCGTAAATCTTCAGTTTGTCAAGTTTACAATGTTTACTTAACCCTTTTATGCACCAATTGGAGATAGAAAACAATTCATTCCTTACTGAATTTTATTTATGCGATTTAAAAAAAAAATAAAAAACTGAAACATTTAAAGGTTTAATATTACATTTGAGATGAATGAGAAAACATTTCCTTTTATTAATTTTCGTAGATTAATTTTCGCAAATATTTTTTGAAAATTAATTCAACAATCACCTTCGTCTAACATTCTATTTTAAAAATATTTGATTAAAAAAAAAAAAAAAATAACTAATAAAATATTTTTAGCTGAATTTTATTAGAAACTTTCAAGCCGATTCCAGATTCTACTTAATTCGATTTCTGCACATATTAAATGATTAATTTCACTCAATTTAATTCGCTAAAATCATTAATTTCAAACCAACTCAGAACTTTCCTTGAAGTAAAATTCTGTAAATATTTTTTAACATCTATAAGTAATTTTGAAAAAAGAAACCTTTTCCTGCGAAGTTTTAGGAGATGTATAAGCTCTTAAAAACAGTCCAGCAATAATTAATACTATTGCTTTAAAATGTTAATGAATTTTAAGAATCGAATTCGTTAAGTCATTCATTCAATTGATGCAAAACTTTAGTTGAAAAAAATTGTTTTTGATGATCTCATTAAATTTTCATTAAATGAAACTTACAATCTGATGTTCAAAAAAAGGCGGTTTCTCTTTTCAATAAAAATACCAATATTGTTAGCCAAAAATGCCAATTTTTATTTTTATTTTAATGACAACCACCCCACTTTGTATTTACTTTAATTTTTAGTTTAAGTTATTTGGAAGATGGGTCTATAAGGAAAATCGTTGTGACGAGAAATCCTTTTTATGTAATGTACTCACTTAATTTTTCGAAACATCGTTAAGAAATAAGAAGATCGAAAAAAACTTAAACCTGCTTTTATTAAAATGCTATTACATAATTTTTTTTTCTTTATTTTTGTTAATTAAATCCGAATTACTTACTAATTATTTCGTTTAGTTATTTTCTGTACAGTTTTCTAAATTGGATTAATTTTAAATACTAACAAACCATGAGTAAGCGATTAACTAAAAGGGTTATTTTGAGATCATGAAAAACTAACTTAATAAGGATTGAAATTAATCGTTTAGATTTCAATGATTGTCTGGAAATTTCTGTCGCCTTCTTGAGATAATTTCTCGACAAAAAACCATTTGGATTAGATACCAAATATAAAAGCTAGGTTGTCCCCAGTCCTTCAATTTAAGCATCCAATTCAATAAGATCCATCTTCATTTTTAAAGTTAGTGAGGGTGGACTCACATATCTACATTGACTGATTTGATGAGTCTTTCTTTTTATTGGCAAATAGATTAAAAATGAATAAAATGCACAAATTATATATCGAAAGTGGAAAAATTTAGTTGTAAATGATACTTAGATGCAAAGGATACTCAATCTGATTTTAAGAACTGATGGAATTCTTAAAATATTTTACTTTTCTCTTGTAAATATCACTTCTTTTTTTTTTTTTTTGGACTTTTTGTAATCTTTAGTTCACTCTTATACTCTCGATTTTACTACAGCCAATTTTGATCAAAAAATTTTGAAAGGAAGATTTAATTTTTTTTTTTAATATTCTTTTACATGGCAGGTACAGTGGCAATTTTCTGCCATATATCTTGGAATAGAAATTGAGGTGGTTTTCATTTCCCTTCCTTAGGAAACCATTTATGATATGGCTTTGAACCTGAAGAGAAAGAGAAGAAGCAGATAAACACGGGAAAGATAGGAAACATTCATCCCGGTTCCGGGGGATTCGAACCCAAGCTCAGACACATCAACCTCTTACCAGGTCGCCGCCTTGGCCATAATTTCGTGCCTAAATGGCTTTTATTATGTTATATTATGTTATGAAAATATACAATATTTGACTGGAACATTCAATATTTGTATTGGATGTTGTAGATAAATAATTTAAGAAATCGTTTTTAAATAACTTGAACGTATTGCAAAAATAATACTTTATATATATATTTAATTTATATATTCTCGTTTGATGTTATCACTGCATTGACTGCCAATAAACATATAAATTACATTTAACAGTTTTGTTTTGTAATTCAGTTGGAGTAGGCCTATTTATAAAAGAAAGATACTGGGAAGTTATCATTTGAGACAATTAAATTAAAAATATTAATCGTAAAATAATTAGAAATTGAAATGATTTTTAACGTGTGTAGTAAAAGTTCAAAATAGTTCCTTGTTTAAGCCAACACACATAATTAAAATTAAAAAAAAACTGTTAAGCCAACACACATAATTAAAATTAAAAAAAAAAAAACTATATACAATTAAAAAGTCCAGACTAGTTGCGACCTTTAACGGGTAGTTTAACATAGTTTTATTTTTAAATTTTAATTATGTGTGTTGGCTTAAACAAGGAACTATTTTAAGATAATTAGAATTAGGGTAAAATGTAACAAAATTATAAAGTCTATTCAAGTCTAATGAAATTAATAAGAATTTTTAAGAAATACACCAAATATTATTTTATTTCTGTTATTTTTAATATTAAAGATTTATACTGAAATTACTAAATAAATAAGTCATATCAATTGAGGCTTCATCAAACTTTTAAGAACTTACATGTTTCTGCAGCAACTGCCCAACGACAATTTATTTAAAAGTAAAAGTCAAATTAGAAATTCTGAGGCTAAACTGCTTCAAAGCTGTCATTAATAGATTAATTTATCTTTAAAAATTGAGGAACTGTAATACATCTTACTACGACTTAAATAATAAATTCTTGAAAATCTTCTAGCGGCCTGAAAGTCTTGAGTCTTACGAGATGCTACAGAAGTATTCAATGTGGCATTGAGTTTTAGTTGTAGTTTAACTCAAAAAATTTAAAGTACCGATATTTTGCAACCATGTTTTGTGTTTAATAATAGAAAACACAAAATATTAAAGTAAATTTTAGATCATTATAATGAACTGTTATTTCATTATAAATACTTTTAACTCTTTTAACTATTATTATCTATATAATTTTGCCTTCTTTTTATAGACTAGTCTATCGCATTATCCAAAGACGAAATATCAATTTATTTTTCTGCAGAAAAACGTTTTTCACCAAATTATTAACCAAATTATTTATTAAAATTGATCAAATTTTTTATTTCATTATTTATTAATTTTTAAGGTAATTTTTCTGTATAATTGAAATTTGAGACCTAAAAGCCATGTTTTTTAACCTATTAAATAGTATCAACTTTCAACTCTTTTAATTACTGAAATATTTATTTCTTGCATATATTCATAGTTAAACCAGTGTCCTAAAAGCTCTAAAAAGGTCGTGGCAAAAGCTTTAAAAACAACGTAAGGATAAGGCCTTGAAGACAGGAAAAACGACAAAAACTGGAAATGTCTATCTGCCGCCATTTTGGAACGGGTGATTCGATTTGGTTAAATACAATAACAGCCGAATTATTAAGAGTGAGTAGAAAGTTTTGAAGATAGGAAAAATCGTCATATGTATCGTGGGAAGAAGAATTTGAATGGTATATATATTGTGATCTTCGATCCATGATCGGCGCTTATCACAAGGTCCCGGGCTCATCTGTTCGGGTAGGACGCAATAGTGTTTTTCCTTTGGAAAATACACTAAAACTATTTACTATAATAAAAAGGCTTGTTGACTGCAATATAATATTTAATATAATATGTTTTTAATAGTTTTATAAAGATATATTTTTGTTAGATCTCTTTTGTTAGATCTAGCATTCCAATCAAATTACTTTTCAAATGGCCTAATTACAGATTTCACTTTGTCTACAGGATCGTGATTACAACCATTCCTTTGGGATTTCCCTTAAGCCCTAACAATACATTCCAAATTTAATTGTTATCATAACACTAGCCTTTGTTCATAATGTTAAGCAAGTGTTTGAATTGTTAGACAGTGCAATTAAAAAACAAACAAACCATTATTTTAAACGTAAGTATAGGCTCTAAAATATTTAACAAAATCCGTGTTCAATAAGTAAGTTTTGATTAATTTCTTAGTGTCGTAAGATTCATTAGTAAGTTGTGAAATCATTTCGTATCAGTAAAGAAAAATTTGGTAAGGAAATTAGGAAATTGTAATCACATCTGATTAAAGAGCATATATTGTACCTAAGTAATATTTTTATAATACAATAATAATAATAATAATAATCATAATAAAAAATCATCTTTTATTGTTTAGCTTTAAATTTATCTAAAAAGATGTCTTAAAGTCTTAACTTAATGTGTTTTTTTTAATTAACTAAATAATTGAGAGTAGAAATATATCACAAAATTCAGATTAATAATATTAACACACTTAATCAAAATTTTCCAAAATATAAAGACTATCGAACCACTTAACAACTCTACTGAATTTTGGGATTTTCAATAATGATTCTTCAAAAATTTAAATTAGATATAAATATTAAATGATGTTTACTCCATCTACTTTAAAACTGAAAAATACCAGAATTTAAATTGCCGAAGCACCAGATTGTTGGAGCGAAGTCATGCATTTTAGCTGGTATGTTATTCTGACCTCGAAGAACAGATAATGGTTTTCCTTTGCCCATGCCACCCTAAAGGGCAGTGCTTCGAGTCCCCATATTAGCGAAAATCCGTCATATGCGGTCAAACATCGTCTTCTCAAAGTTTTCGAAAGTAACGAAATCCTAAGCAAAATATCGATTTCATAAAGACATTTGTTTTCAGCTTCTA
>JAFIDM010105952.1:11903-27805 GCA_023159025.1 Thereuonema tuberculata | reverse complement strand
GGTCAGTACATGTCACTTTTGGAAGAACGTTTAGGAAGAGGTCCCTTCTATTTCACCTGGATTTACTCAGAAAGGAAATTATAAATCGAAGAAAGATAGGAGATCTCTCTGACATTCTAAAGGAGTGAAATAGACACCTGTGTTGACCATGAAAGACTATGGATTGGATTGAGATCTATGGGGATTCCAGAGCATCTGATACGACTATTAAGAGAACTGTATAGAGAGCAAGAGGCTACAGTAAGGACCGAGTCTGGAGATACAGAGTGGTTTAACATTGGAAAGGGAGTGAGACAGGGGTGCATCCTCTCACCATATTTATTCAACCTGTACAGCGAACATATTATGAGAAGAGCGGGACTAGAGGAATCAAGGGCTGGTGTGAAGATTGGAGAAATTAAGATTAATAACTTAAGATATGCAGATGATACCACCCTGTTGGCAGAAAATGAAAAAGACATAGAATTTCTTCTCGGCATTGTAAAAGATGAAAGCTTAAAATTTGAACTTAGATTGAACATTAAGAAAACGAAGATCATGACAACAGGAAAAATAGGAGCGCTAAAAATCGGAGATCAGGTGATAGAGAAAGTCTCACACTTTGATTTTCTGGGATGAAGACTGCAGAGGATGGAGGATGCACAGAAGATATAGGGAAAAGAATCTTGTTGGGCCGGCGAGCAATGTCGAACCTGGAGAAAATAATGAAAGACAGAGACATCTCTAAATCTACCAAGATTAGGATTGTGAAAGCAATGGTTTTTTTCCCGTGATGATGTACAGTTGTGAGAGTTGGACAATGCGAAAGAGGGAAAGAAAGAAAATCGACTCCTTTGAACTCTGGTGCTGGAGAAGACTTCTGAGAGTACCATGGACTGCAAGGAAGACTAACATGAGATTAGAACAAGGAATGAGATTAGAAATAGGCCTAAATATTGACTTCTTGTAGTGAAGAGAATTTATTACTTCAATGTGATAGTTGAATTAATAATTAATTATATTTTATATTTATAGTATACAGGTTTACTCCCACGCCGACATCAATGAGTGAATATGTCACGGTAAATAATTATATTGGAAAGGTATAACAGTTTTCTCGTCTGGATGGACCATTTTTTTTACGGATAATTATTCGAAAAATGGCTACTTGACTTGCAATCCCGGAAGAAGATTCATTAGTGATCTCAGAAGATAATATTCATAATAGTTAGTTATCAAGGATTGATGTAAGTAGAGACTTTTATTTTTATTCGCGGTACAAGTATACACCACAGATCCAGAGGTAGAACATTTATAATTATCATTGATCGTCAAATTAACCGAAATGAATCCCAAGAACATATAAACTGATTAACTGATTTTTGGGTTGGTCAGAAATGATTAGTGTTAACTTTATAGAAGATAAAGTAGAAATATCATTTCTATTTATTTACATACAGTGAAATAGGACATACGCAAGGTGAAAGCTTTAGATACGTAGATATAATATCTCTAGATAAAAAGCTACAATTTGTTTTAGAAGACTAGGTGAAAAGCTAGAATAACTAGAAAGAAAATTCTAGATAATTTGCGGACTTTTAATATTTCACTAGATGGAAAGCCAAAAACTATAGCTGAACTATCAACATATAATAAAGTTTAGGATAGCAAGATATCAAGAATACTGTGTGAACTTATATAAGAACTTAGATATATGTTTGTACCTGATAAATAAATGTGTGTTATACAAGTTTTAGGAAAATACAGTTTTTATCAATTTATTAGGGCAATTTTAGTTTTAGGAACTAAAGGGATATATGTAGTATATCAGTGGCTAGTGAGGGAAAATAATAAGCTCTGCATATGGCCCAAATAAACTTGTTGATATAAATTTATTTTCCGTATAAATTCTATGAGGGATTGTAAAACATAGAAAGAGTCACACGTTAGACCCGTAAGAAAATTACCCCACAGTGGATGGATGTACTGACTCGTTTGTTTACCCAGTAATTCCACTACAATATTGTAATCCTTGCCAGTTGGTCCATTAATCTTTGCCAATATTTCATAAATAATTCCACTGAATATTGAAGTCAAAGTTTTAAACAGCAATTTAACTGCTACCACTGACTTACAAGATCGGAAAAATTGGAGTCAGTGATTTTTGGTTGCTTAAAGAAAAGAATTGCACATTTTTAGAAAAGGAAACTATTTTGAGAAATTTCGTATTGCACTGAATTATATTGCTTTTGTTTTTTGAATGTTTCCTGAGAAACGACTTCAAAATGTTGTAGTTGTTGTAAATTTAGACACTAATGAAAACTTTTTTTGCTACGTAAATGTTCATTTGAATCATTAACAAAATTCTTAAAGGTGTGGATTACTAATACTTACTATCAGTGATCAAGGACTTCACCATGAAATCTTATCAATATGATATCATTTTTGCTTTAAGTAAAATAATCGTGGTTCAGAAACAGTTTCATGACTTCTTTTCTTAAAATCGCCTACCCACAGTATTGCCTTAAATCTATAAAATGGTATCATCAACTCTACTTAGAATTGAATGAATTAAAGCGATTCGATGACAATGGTTTCTCACCAGTTTTTGAAATATTCCCATTTTATTTTAAACAATTTGTATTTTATTGTAAAAATCTTTATCTTTAGTTCATCTTTATCTTCAGAGTTGAACGTAGATACTGCTTGTGCTTGAGATTATACTTTATATTTTTTTAAGGATATTTTAATAGAATTCTTAAGAATATTACTAAGAAAAGAGCCTTTTTATCAATTGAAAAAAAGTATTGCTCTTCTTTATTTACGGCATCACGGAATAGATTTTCTTTTTATATTATCCAGAAAAAAGAAAAACGTACATTATCTGTTCAGCAGTTGTTTCTTATACCAGATAAAAGAAAGAAAGAAAGTCAATGCAGTAACCAAGATGCAAAGTGGTCTAATTGCAATGAAAATGCACAACCGTATTTTAAAAGCCAGAAAAGGGAAGCCGAACAAAAAATTGTAGAAAGGGAGCGCAGCGATCTCATTACTGCTTGAAGCCACTCATTAAAGAACAGTTACTAGTGAACAATGGATGGAGTCAATCAGGAGACTGTACATTTGGCAATGCAGGTCCTGTCCTCATACCGAAAAATGAAACAAAAAAATTCTTGCAGGAAGATAGTCAGAGAAAGAGGGTAATCATGCATAAGACTGAAGGATAGATCAGCATAATACATAATTAGCACGATTTTTACGTCAACATGAAAGCGATACTTTTGTTTCTTAATGAATAGTAATTACTTTGTACAAATGTGAAAGCAGTCAGGAAGGCGTTCAGTTTCTACTGAAGATTAATTGGTTTATCTGCTTTTATTTTATATCTCTTCCGCTGTCAAATTATTGTTCTGGAGAAATTGATAGCGAAGATAATTCAGAACTTTTGATTCGAGCTTAGTCAATCTTATTACAAACTCTCTTTCAATAGAAATTTTGGAGAAGGACATCGAGAAATATCGCAATATCACAAGAATTGCTTTCAAAATGAGCATGTCACAAGAAACTTCCAGTTTAAAAACTTTCGAAAATCAAGTATTATTGAAAAAAAAAAGATATTAGGAACGTTTAATATATTTTATGATGTATTTTGTAATTTTGTTTTTGCTTTCGTGCCTATTTCAGTTGTTTTAAGACTTTTTAATTAGAAAATTTTCATATTAATCCGTAAAATGTGATACAATTATTTTGACACTAGCAAGAAAAAAGATAGTTCTCCTTATTCTTACTGAAACAACTTGCAAGATTTCTATGCCACAATGACGTCACTATGCAACAACGAAAAAACTTAATTATGAATTGAGAGTTCATAACGAATTCTTTATTTAAAAAGGAACTAAATGACGAAACAAAAATCTTCAGATTCGTTGTAGTCAGTTAAACGAAATAAATAGCCAAAAGATTCCTACAGAGTTTAAAAATATTTATCCGTTTAAAAAGAAAAATATCAAGATTTACTAATTCAAGTTAACTTAAGTGATTACAGCTGCAGTTGACAAAATTATATAAGCCCTCTTCAGATATTCGACACTATTTAATAATGATAATGAAGATATTATGAATGTTCAAATTGTAAGATACTTTACTGATTACCATTTCAATTTTTATAAGATGTTTCAGAAATGAATAGAGGCATTGAAAGCTTCAATTAATATATGAAATGTGATAAAAAATATTAGTACTAAATATCTGATTGCTTTTTTATTTTCGAGTGATTTGAAAAATGACAATCTATTAAGATAGAGCTACAATCTAGACATGAATTAGAAACTCAATTACCAAGAACGTAGATGCTAGTTTGAATTGCGTTTAGTCATTTCTCTACAATTATATTCGAAGAAAAACAAAATTAGGATGAAAGATAAAATCAAATTTCCTAAATAGTCACCAGAAAGTATCACTTAATCTTCAACATTCAATCTTATTTGTGAGCATTTTATTTATCACAGATATCACAGAGGCATCGATTTCATTTTTAACCTATATTTTCTAGAAATTTCATAATTTGTGACATCGTTTAGAGAAAACTTGTCATTTTTAACAGCCTTTAAACTGTGAAACAGAATTGCAATTTGCGAAAACTTTTTCAACCCAATGATATGTTGAAAACCATTACATTTCAAGATTCTTTACAAGGAATGGCACTTTGGTCGGTTTTGTTACTTTCCACGAGCTTAGACAACAACAGGAAGGAGCGTTAGAATTTGAGGGAATAAGAGATTTCTATAGGAGATTCCCAATAGGCAAAAGGGAAAGTGACATCTACATTCTATTTTAAATTGCGAATCCATCTTTGCTTTGTCAACTAGTCAAAAATGACACTAGCTCGACCACTGTCGAATCAAACTAACCGTATGTGTAAATATTTGTGCTATCACAAATTAAAAACCAAAATAACGAAATTCGAATTAAACAAAGTGATGACTTATTTAAAGAAAATATAGAAAACAGTCATCCAATCGATATGAACAAATTTCGATAAATAAGAACGATCCCAATAATGGCAAAAATTTATATCTATAATTTTTCAGTGAAATACTTTTCAAGGCTGAAGATGCACAATGTTCATGGCCGAGGATGCTTAACATTCAAGATTTGTTAATTTTTTTCTCAAGAAAAAGGCAACGAAAAATATCTAATATTAGGAAAAGGATAATATTATGTAATTATTATTTGAATTTAAACATCAAGATGCACAATAAATACCTTTTTACTGTACCAACAATTTAAATAAATAATAACAAAAATAAGTAAAAAAAATATTATAAAATTGTTTTCAATTTACTTTAAAATTACTTAAACAATGAAGACTTTTATTTTCCCTTTTCCCTGATCAATATCTCACTCTAATAGCATCACTCAACATGAAGAATTTTTTCGTCTGCTGGCTGAACCTTGAATCAGTATTCCAGAGACCTTCTTTCCATCATGTACTCTCTGTCTTTAACTGATTCCGTGTCGTCGCTTTGATAAGCTCTGGTATAGCAATTCATCATTGAGCTATTCGTTATAAATCACAGTCCCTTGGCTGTTGCGTACATCTGTTATTGGTCAATATTAACGCCCCTACTGCCAGTCGAATAGGAGGCGGGGATGTAAAAGGATGGGGGTGGGTTGGGGATGGGAAAGGTGAGAGTGGGGGAGCATGCCTCGAGGGGAGACTGCTGATTGGAATGATGGACGAAACTATTTTCATCATATGATGGGGACAGGGATTATTTATGCAGAAATTTTGAGAAACAGACGTAATCGTTTGTGTTTTATTCCCGTCCTTATTTTTATAACTGAATTTTGAATAGTTTTAGTAAATAAAAAAACCTATATTTGCTCTGTATATACATATATTACGAGTTTTCAGGCTGTTAACAAGTTGTTTTGAATTTGTTAGATTTAGGAATTAATAATCTCTAATTGTATCAACTGTATAAATCATTTAAACATGAATACTCAGGATTTAATAGATTGACTGTTTAGGATAATCTAAAGATAATTTAGCGAACGAAAAAGAGTAGCCTCCATACAATAAAGCATAGAATTTGTTCTTAGAAGATGTGAAAACTTCCAAAAAACTTACAAAAGGCTAACTGGGGACCAGTTTCCTGCTGTGGGCAAGGCGCACGACCATTAGGCTGATTATCCATTCTTCGGCGACTAATAAACTGTAAAAATAAAATAATAGAATAATAAATTTTGATTTCCGAAGAGCATTCGTGTAAATAAATTCAAAACTATTCCAAGGTAACATTAAATATCATTATTTTTTATTCTCTGAAGAAAGCTTAGATACGGTATATATTGTTGGCATCTTCAACTTCTTATAGGCAGGAGAGAAAAAAATGAATAAATGTAGGTTTACATGCAATTTAAGTTCAAATAATCTAGCTTGATGGAGAGTCTTTCTTGATCAAAATAATATAAAATTTAATTATTTGTAGAAAATTTAAATATTCACAGAACGTTAAGGTTGTTTAAATTCTCAATCCATTCTGTACTTGATACAAAGATAAGAAACTTATATGTAAATTCTCAAATTTTCCTAGTAACAAGTAGAACGTGTGAAGTTTTATTTTAAAAGTTACTTTTTCTATTTTAAGCAAAATTTTGTTGCCAACGTATCCAAATGGTAATACCAAAATATTTTCTTAATAGGAAAATAAATATTACATATATTTTGTATTTATTTTTGTTTAAACTAGTAATACTTATTATTTTAATTTTGCAGAAGGAAAGTTTAATTTTAAGATCGTAGCTACTTTGAAAAAAATGAAAGGAACAAAAAAAGATTTCCTTTCTTGAAGAACGATACGTTATGAAGATTGATGCCGAAACAAAAAAATGAATAGATAGTTTAAGCCATCACTTATCAATTTAAACCAATCATTTTTTTTACTATTTTTTTTAAAAATTATTGTTGTTATTATTTATTTTATATTCATCACTAATTATGTTTGCTGTTATTTAATAGAAAACAAGAATATACTTTTCACATTCAAGACATTTTTTCAAGATTTGTAAAGAAAAGATTTGTATTTTAAAACATTAATTAAGTAAATCGGCCCTTTTTCCAAAATGCAAAAGAATATAGTGCAATATTCTTATATTGCTTGGTTCATCTATAATAAAAAGATAAAGAACCCACAGCCTTATGAGGCCAAAGGGTCGCTGGAGGTAAGAATTCTGGCATTCCGTGAACAGCAGGTGATCAGAACGAGATCCGCCTGCCCACCTTTCACTTCGAGAAAGAAACCGTTAGCCACTTTGTATAGAGTTGGATGAAACCAAGGATTGATCTAAACGAGAGAGAAACAAAAAAAAAAATCCCCGACCACAGCGAGAGATCGAACCCAACTCCTTCAGCCGGCCTTCATTTACCATTTGAATTATCTGGCTGTTTAAGATGTTTTAATAAATGTTTCAACTAATTCAATAATAAGTTAAAATTATTTCATTATTCCAGTTTGTGTATTTAATATGTTAAGAAATTTAACATAATGTTATTCGCTAAAAAAAAAAGCATATGTAACAAAAACGAAACTTTTCAATTAAATGAATCAACCAATGAATAAAGTTATTTGTCTAAAGAAGAAAAACATTTATAAAGAAGATTGATTGAACATCAGTCTTCAATTATATTTCATTTCAAATATCTATTTTTTTCTTAAATTACTTGGAACTTCTTAATACAACTACAAGAATTTATAGCGGTGGTAACGTAATGATACAGGGTTTATTCAATCTATAGCTCTTCAATTTATGACTTAATAGAAATAGTCACTGAGGCTTTGTATTCGATATCAGATCTTCAAGATCCTCCATCCCCTAAAAAACAATGAGGTAGTCTTCAAGGAAATGAAGTATTTCCCTGGAATCGATGTACGATGAAATTACGAGAAAAAGTTTGTAACACAACGTAGAAGAATATGGGAAAATAAACGATGTAATGGGGTTATAAATCTGGTTTAAATGGAAAACTAACTAACTTCGGTAACAGTTTTAAGACGGATGAAAGACGTATAACCATGTCACGTTCTCAAATAGGGTGGGAGTTTTATCGTCGAACTTTTTGAAGAAAAACAAATCCTTTCTTTTAAACTTTAATCCATACTTTTACAGCCTTCGCAGAAAGTACCCTAGTGAAAAAAAAAAATCTTCTGATTTTGACATGCCCGTCCATCTGCTTCCAATCAACTTAGCTCCTAAGAGTTGAATTTTTATGCTATTTGAATTTTTATGAGTATTTATATTTTTATATTAATGTAGTTTTATATTTTAGTTTTAAAAAAATTCATAAGAGAAAGCCTTAATTAGTTAAAATAGTTGAATTGTTTCCAGCTAAAGCCTAATTTCATTGTAACTAAGCATTTAGTTCAAAAATTTTTTTGCAAGTTTCATATAAAACATATGAATTTTAAAAACAATTTAAGTTATAAAAAAATACTCTATATGGTTTCTAATAAAAATTAAAAAAGCATGGGCAAATTCAGTGAACGATCAGATTTAAGGAGAAAGTCGGTGAAAATATTTGGATGAGCTTTTCTCGAATAATATTTTGATTTAAGGATTTTTGACTTGATAATCATTGTACAAACATAGAACAGATTTTATAAAATAATACAGTGAATAAATATAATGTTTATATGTAGATTTTTTACAGTTCCAATTCTAATATCTGAATTTCATTCATCTCTCAACCTTTTTCTAGGAGTAAAAGAAAAGTTAAAATTTAAAGAAAATTAGACAGTACTGAAATTAATACAGAGGGGTAATAATAAAAAGCATTATCTATTCATTGAAAGAGTCTGATAGTTTTATTCTAGCTCATTGAAACTATTCGCTACTTGAGGAGATCTAGTTAAAGTTCTTCACTTTTTCTTTCGCTTGATTTATTATTTAGAAAGGAAAAAAAAAGGCTATCAAAGGAATATAGTATTTCCTTTCCGTTTTTCAACCAAAACAATAAATTTAAAAGCAAACTTTAATCAAATAAATAATTGAAAGAACAGCGTCAAGATATCCACAAAACAAAACAAGGTTTTACATATGCTAAAATTCTTCGATTATTATTAAATGTGACAACGAATTCTCAGGAAGACTTTGATAATAGCATGACTGACATAAAAAATGTTTTGAGGAAGAACGGTTACAGTGATTCCTTTATTGACAGTTCGATAAGGAATTACAATAAATTTAATATAAGAGAGGTATGTGAACATAAGTCCAATAGGATCATGATACCATATTCAAACAGCAACAGTATACAGTTAAAAAGAATCTGTAATAAATATGGTATTGAATTAAGTTTTTCTTATAATAACAAATTGAAGTACATATTATGTGAAAAGTTTAATCAGATTGTCAAGAAAAATCAAATGGGTTTAGTATATAGAATAAATTGTGGTTCTTGCGCCAATTTTTATGTGGGAGAGACAAAAAGAACAATCCATGAACGTGTTCGAGAACACGCGGGTTACATCAGAAACAAAAAAAACTGACATTTCAGAATTAGCGGAACATTCTATAAAGTTCGGCCACCGGATTAGCTCAATAGTGTATATTCTGCACACAGAAAAGGAATCCAAAACCCGGAAAATTGTTGAAAGCATTATCATTCGAAACACTAGAGGGAGGAATCTTAACCGCAGTGATGGAGCAAAATTAATTAATAGATTTATTTCTTTAATTGGATATTTATCAAATTTTGATTGTTCAGACAATTATGCTTCGTTTGATGAATTGGCTTTAGGTTTTATGTTGATTTTTTCATTATTACCATGTGATTTGTTTACTTGTATATTTATTTCCTTTGTTTTTATATTCTTACTTATCATTTGTTATCAACAATAATTAGTATTTAGTCATGTATATTGTTCAAACGATAATGTCTTCTTTTGATGAATTGGCTTTGTATTTATTATTTCAATCTATATCATACACTTGTTCCTTTACTTTGTTTTGTATTCATGCACATCCTTTGTTTCCACAGTTTTTGAGTCATTAGGCTAGTAAAAGGAATTAACGAAATAAATTCCGAAAATTCGCCATATCTGTATGAATATCGTATTTATTTCTTTTGAGTTGAGGAGATGAGTGTAAGTTTACTAATTATGTACACAAGAAAGAGAATTAGAGAGATTTATGGAATAATTATTATTAAATATATTCTAAAAGAAAAATAATAAAGCCGAAATGTGATCATTGCTCAGTTTTACTTAAATAATCATTTAGAAATCTAAAATCTAGTAAAAATTTCATTAATGAGAATTACCATAATTCTTGTGATTTCATTTTATTTTTCTGATTCCTTGTTTTTAACAGAACCTTTTGCCCTTCCTATAAATAACTCTATAACATTTTAAAGTTCATCATTTTTCCTGGTTACAAACTTCTCATTCTAGATTATGTATTATAAAATTGAATAGATGTATCCCTACTAAATTCAATAATTCATTTTCCTACAATTGCTAGTGCGATTTTGCAGCCATTCGTTAAATGTTCTAGAATTTTTAAAAGTTACACTATTCAGTAATTTACATGCCAACAATTAGCAATTGAGCTTTAAAGAAATATTTAGATAGAATGTAAGTAGTTGATATTATAATTGTTTGTGTTTAATATTTAAATAAATTGCAGTGTGCTTTTGTTTCTGAACCACTCAATCTTTTAGAGGTATTTCTTTTTGTACTTTTAAGCTTTGCATTTCTATTTCGCTCAATTTTAGTGACGTTATTATTCATTACGATGCAAATAAATTCTCAATAAAAAACTAAGATAACTGCTTTGACATTCAAGAAAAAGGTTTCTATTGTTTTGAAAGAATTATAATTTTGGGCTTTACACATTGTGATTTTACTGTAGCTTTAATTTTTAATAGTATATATCGTAGACACATATATTTAATATGCTATTGGCCAATTTAAAATTAAAGTTTCCTCCATTAGCAAGCTTTTTTTTAAAAAAAAAAATCATATTCACGATTATAATGCGGCATCATTTTTCTTGAAGAACAGATTCCTTGGCAGCACGTTCTATAAATCTAAAACAGATCCTAAACAGAAAGGGAGAATTTACGCCAATCCCAGAGTGCTAATCGCTGAATCGCCTTTATAGGTTGGCGAAATGAACTTTGTGTAAAAGTCTTTAAGCTGGAAGTGAGAGGCCATAGCAATCACGAGATTCTGGCGAAATCAAGGCTCCGGCAGAGAATCTCTTCTATCAAGAAGAGATGGGTTGGAACAAATCGACAAGCACGTGCTTCCAGAAGCGGCAACCAGGGCAAGATTACGTGTAGTCCTTCTCTGCTGTTTTTCGCAGTCCTTTTTTGACACTCTTCCTGTGATTTTGAGTGAAACTAAATGGTTCAAGAATATTCAAGGATATTTTACAATGTTAGCAGCGAATTTCAGTGTTGTGTAGTCATTAAGATTACTGCTTTTTCTATCTTAATGTTCATTTTGTTAAATTAAAGAACCTGTTATTATGTAAAAAAGATAACAAGTGAGTAAACTACACTTTGCTGAAACCACAGTGATATTCAAGTGATCGATGTATCCTGGACTTTTTTGCCTTGTTCAATGTTGAAAAAATACTGATATATTTTGTAGTAATTGAAAGATCTTTTTTTATTAAATAGTTCATCAAAATAGCAAATAACTTAAAAAAATAAAGACTTACGTATACATTAAATAAACTTCTCAATATATATAAATTCTATCAATTAAATAAAGAAAATCAATAACATCTGTTGGAAATTTCTAACATCTGATTTTATCATTCCTGAGAACTTTCAACAAAAATACACCTATCTTGAATTTTAAAGATACATTGATTTAAAGAACTTGAAAATGGATTTTACATATTTTTTTCTGCTTAGTTAATTTATTTTTATCTATATACTTTTTTATATAAAAAAAATAAAATCCTTTGTTTCAGAATTTACTTTGTCTTTAAAATTTCGCTGCTTTATTGAAAAAGCTTTAAAATTCATTACAAGAATCTATGATAAATTCTAAGCTGTGATGCGATCATCGTAGTTTTTTTTTTTATTTTCTCAAGCTGCTTACTCCAATCTACAATGACATTAAAATTTATTTTGTAAAATAATCATTTTTTATTCTGACTTTTTTTGTTATAAAATAATTCAGATTGACGTAATTATAAATTTAAAACTAAATCAAAAGTTATTACACAAAGTAATTATCAAAAACAATCCTTAAAAAATAAAAACCCTTTCAAAATTTGACGGGATAATGAATTGTTTAGCTGAGACTATGCAATATACCAATAACGTTTACCCAAAAAACTTCTATAAAAGTCCCTGCAGCCTTACCCAAGTTTCACCTAAACATTGAATGATTTTAATAATCTAAGCTTTACATCTAATTTCTGAAAAGCGAAATCTTAACTGCATTAATGTAGATGCTTGTTTAAAAACTAACATAGAAAGAAAAAGTACGTATTCCAATATAAATAGTATTTCGCACAGAGAACAACTTCACAGAAGAACGTTTGTTCTATCACTAATTCTGGTTCTGCGAACGATTAGCAATCGCTGAAAAATTCCAAAGTCACTGAAAATTATAGCATAACAGAAACATAAACAGCAAGGAACAGGAACTTTAACTTTGTCTGAGAGATCTTCATCATATTAATTTAATATTAAATTAATATGTGACAACAGTTACTTTATGTACGAGAACAAAATGTACATTCAAAGCATAGGGTTTCCAATGGGAAGTCCTATTTCTGGCACAATTTGTAATTTCTATTTGAATAGGCTAGAAAAGGAGTACATTAAGAATTGGAAAGAAACCAAGTTCTTATATAAACGCTACGTAGATGATATAATCATTTTCTGGGAAGGAACTAGAAGAATGTTTTCAAGATTCCTGAATCATATCAACAACATGCACAAGAATATCAAATTTAAAGTTGAAGAAGAAAATGAGGGCAGCATTAACTTCCTAGATTTAAAAATTACAAAAGATGAGAATGGGTTAATAAAATGTGAACACTATAGAAAACCATTTCAAAGCAATCATTTACTTAATTACAATTCGAACCACCTAATATCCACTAAGAAAGAGATAATCAAAGGAAACTTGAGAAGAATAACCAATTATACCCATGATAAAGGAATTTGGAAAGGAAAAATCAGAGATTTCAAAAAGATTCTATTAATGAATGAATATCCTAACAAATTTATAGATGACACATTTGGAGAATTTTTTAGAAAGAGAAAATTTGTTAGATCCAACAATCAAGTGAAAGTTAAAAAGAATTTTGTGAAATGTATAAATTTACCAATAGGGTTAAAAATAAACAAACATGTCAAAGATGTATGTAGCAGTAACGAGACTAACATAATATTCCACAAAGAGAACACTTTATTTAAAAAAACGAGAATTAGAAAAGAAAATTCACAATTAAGTAGAATGGGGTTGGTATACGCACTACAGTGCAGAGATTGTAAGGACATATACATTGGAAGCACAGGCCGGACGTTGAGAGAACGAGTCAACGAGCACACCAATGCGTATCAAAACAGAGATGAAAAAATTTCAGAATGGGCGCGACATTGCATGAGAAACAACCATTGCCCTGATCCCATAGTGCATAACGTGTTCAATGTTAAAGATGAAGTTAAGCGCTTCAAATTAGAATCCTGTCTTATTAATAGTTGTATATACATAAACAAAGATAAATCACTTAAAGTAAATGCGGTTTCTTTAAGTATTTTTAAGAAATCTGTATTACATAACAAGAGGATTAGAGATTTCTTGACTTTAAAATGAGCCCATATCTTGATCATTTACTGTCAATTGTTTTAATTGTTATTGATTGTTATTATGTTTTGGTTACAATTCATTTGTTATCAATGATTATTGGATGTTAGATGTTATAAGGTTTAATTATTATATTTTGCTTTGTATATTTTTGATTATTGCTTTGTATCTATTCGATTATGATTTTAAAGAGAAAGAGGATGTTTTTTCTTTCTCTTATTTATGTATTTTTATTTATATTTTCCTGAAGAAGTCCCTTAATTGGGTTGAAATATAGAATTGGAAGTTATGAAGAAAATAAGGAGTAGTGAATTGTTTCGTTATTTTGTTATTTGTCTGAGAGAATTTTACAGATTTCTAATAAGGGGTTTATTTGATGAAATTCCACAACTGCTACATTACAAAAACATTGAAAGTACTGCAAAGTGATATAATATGTTGCGTTTTATACAACTTAGACGACTCCAGTAATAAAATATTGAATACATAGATTTGATTTAAGTGTATTGAGTTCAAAGCTTTGAATTGAATATGAATTCCATAGCTCGTCAAATCGATCGATTCCATGGGCTATATTTCGCGCATCAATCAATAATAAAAGATTATTGATTAAATTTAAATTGCACAAATCGAAATGTAATCTTCGGTTATTTCCAAATTATTGTAAATACGGATTTGAACAAATAACATTCCTAACTCTGCAGACGTATTAAGTGTAATTGTCAAAATTCAAATTAAATTTTCTAATATTTCCTCACCAGTTTAGGATTATTATCCTGTGCCAGTCATTCTATCTTTGGTACTTTTTTTTTTTGACTTAAATGTTATTCGTTAAGCTTTATTATAGTTTTATATACAGAACAATCACCCTTAAAAACTGCAAATTTAGTTCTGTCTTCACGTTTTAACTATGTAATGAGAAGAAAGTTTAAAAACAGGATGTTTTCATCTGAGAAAATTTAAGGGAAAGTATTTTGGGTTTTAGAAACTTAAGAAAATTATTATCAATTTTAAAACTAATTTAAAAGACATACATCCTTTTGTTATTCATAGAAGAATGGTATTCCACATAGCTTCGTGTCTCATTAGACTCTTTAATTATAAACTATAAAAAGTAAATTGCATTAATACTAATTTAAAATGTTGAAAATATGGTAACAGAAACTAATAACAATTTCCTATAAAAAAATGAAGATCTGAGAAAGAAGCATCTTCCTTTCATCTTTTTCACTGTAATATTTCCCAATTTTAAAAACGAAGTTCAAATAACTGAGATAATTTTCTTCCAGATCTTTTTTTTTTATCCTGCATATCTTTTTTTTTAACAGGAAGGGTTAGGCTGTTATAAAGGTACATCTTCAGGGATAAGATGGGCTTCTAGCTGCTTTTGATGTTTTATCGAACTTTGAAACTTCATTCCGTAAATATTTCAAAACAACAGTTGAAGGAATGTTCATTCCAGGAGTTCTTAGTTGAAGCTACAACGTTTTCAGCCCCGAGGATGCTTCTTCCGTCATTCGGCGAATCTATGATCATCCCAGTGTTTCCCTATAAAATTTCACAGGAAAAACCATCTTGAGTAAATACTTGAGAAAGGCAGAGTGATTTACGGACAGGAGGTGGTAATACAAGTGAGGCCGCCTGTGAACGGCAAATCGATAGCCGCTGTCGGTCTTTATGGGAAGACTTTTCTATTTTACAATGATGTAATGATCGCCAGCATATTCGTTATGTTCATTTTATATCATAGTAATTGGATGGAAAGAAAAAAAAATCAACAAAACAACCAAACTTCAACTTTTAATCTTTTTATTTTTCGAGTAAAGTTTGTAATAATTTATACCTACAGGTAGTAGAGAATAATTTTAAGTGAAAATAAGTATTGACAAACGTTAGAGATGAGTTTAAATTCGATTTTGTGTCTTATTTCATTCACGGTTTGGATAATTGAACATTCAAGCCTCGGCTTTTGTAAACTATATTAATGGAATTCGGTCCTGATAATGTAAATAGCTTTCAGAGAATTCTGAGAATTAAAACATGAATAAAACGAATGAAGTTATTTTTTCTTCATATTACCCT
>JAFIDM010105952.1:0-11893 GCA_023159025.1 Thereuonema tuberculata | reverse complement strand
TTATTTTTACAATTACATTAAGCTACTTTAATTTTATATTGAAAAAGTTTTTGTTTTCAATTTGGAATCCTCTAAATATTTATTATATTAAAGTCTCATAAAAAAAATGTTAGTGATAATAATAATAATAATAACAATAATAATAATAATAATCCTAATAATAATAAGCTCTATGGACCCTACCTCCTCGCGATGGGGGCGGGAACTACACTAGCTTTAGGGTAGGCTAAGGGGTCCAACCATCCATGATGAGAACTCGTTCTAATATAGATCATGCTGCATCGGGTGTGGCGCAGGATAAAGTCACCCGCGTTCGGGGGTTAGACAGAGGCCTCTATTCGAAAAATATACTACAGTCTCCCGCAGGTGGTGGTGAGAAAGTGGCACCCCATCCTGTAGTATGGCTACCACAATGCCCGGGCAACACCATCCAGCCCGAACAGTCGGAAGTGTTTCGTCTGTGTCAGAGCAGGCGACCACCAAAACTGGGAAACCACGCCAGCGCATCCGATGGTCATCACAGATGAACCAGGATCTTACGCGCGACTTCTACACTGTTACACAGTTAAGGACTCAACTCACAGGATACAGACAGGCACTACACCATGCATTCACCACACGTTATCCATCGTTAGGGCTTAGCGAACAGCGGGTAGCGGACCGCGACGTTCTATAGTAGTAAACAATCTTATTCCTCCAAACATACTTACACAAATTAGGGATCATCAAATTAGGCATCAGCGACCTTAGAGGAGACATAGCAAGGCTCACACAATACTGTGCAGGAAACAAAACAAAGAAACTTATGTCCCAGGTCAGGAAGAAATTCAAGCACATAAACACTCGCCCTTCACACTCAGTCCATCATAACCAGGTTCAAGAACATCTCGACACACTAAAACAAAAACTCAGTGCACTGGCAAAAAGATTACAAAGATACAAACAGTGCACTCTATGCAAACAACAGAACAATACTTTCCAATACAATGAGAAAAAATTCTACAGATCCCTTTCATCTCCCTCCACTGCACCCAACACAAACACCTCCACCAGCGAGGCATTACATGAATACTGGTCGTCTCTGTGGTCCAACACCCATCTCCCACAATAACAAAGCACCATGGATCACTGATGAAGAACAACTCGCTGAACTCTTACCCTTCATGTCCTTCCATGATATTACTCTCGCAGACATACAGACAGCACTAAAACATGCCCACAACTGGAAGGCTCCTGGTGCAGACGGCGTTCAGAACTTCTGAATCAAGAGGTTCATGTCCCTGCATGGGAAGCTAGCTGTTGCACTCACTGACGTAATCCAACATCCAGAACATATGCCTCTTTCCTCACACAGGGTGCCACTTACCTACAGAGCAAGAACACTGAAACAGCACACCCTGCAAATTACCGTCCAATCACTTGCTTCCCCATACTTTACAAACTCCTCACCTCCTGCCTTACAGACAAAATTTACACACACATCGAGACACAACATTCTTTCAGAACAGCAGAAGGGCTGTCGCAGGAATTCCCAGGGTAGTAAGGAGCAACTCCTTATTGACTCTGTAATCCTGCGCCAGGCGCGCGCGAAGAATAGGAACTTACACATCGCATACATCGACTACAAGAAGGCATTTGACTCATTCTTGGCTTTTGCACACTCTTTAACTGTACAAAGTACATCCCAAGATCACGGCATTCTTGGATGCCACGATGAAGAGTTGGAACACAACACTACACCTATGCACCTCCAACACCTCCATCACTACAGTCCCCATTCCCATAAGGAGAGGTATTTTCTAGGGAGATTCCTTGAGTCCTCTTTGGTTCTGCCTCGCCTTGAATTCATTAAGCCACATGCTAGACAACACAAAACACGGTTATAGGCTTACCTCAGGCACTCTGACACCATACAAAATCACACACTTACTCTACATGGATGATATTAAACTCTAGGCCACAAACAACGCACAACTTACTAATTTACTACAAGTCACAACACAGTTCACCAAAGACATTGGGATGGAATTTGGAATCGACAAATGCCGCAAGCTATATATAACACGCGGGAAGACTACGAATTTGGAGGGTTTTGAACTGGACCATGGGTTGGCCATCCCATCCATGGAAGAGGGAGAGACTTACAAGTACCTGGGCTTCCAGCAAGCGCGCGGCATTGACAACGCAAACATCAGAAACGCACTCAAGAAAACATACTGTGCTCACGTTCACAACATCCTCAAAACACAACTTAATGCCAGAAATAAAATTAAAGCCATCAACACTTTTGCCGTCCCCACACTAACATTTTAGTTCGGCTGAACTCGAAGCACTACAACGCACAACATGCATTACATTCAAGAAACACAACATGCACCACCCCAAGTCCGCTACGGAAAGGATGACTCTTCTCCGCAAGAAGGGAGGCCGAGGATTCATCAATCTCATCACCCTACACGAAAAACAAGTACACACACTTAGGGAACACTTCCACCAAAGAGCACAACACTCCTCACTCCATTCAGCCATTGTCAAGGCTAACACACACTTCACACCCCTGGACCTCGCAAACCTTCTCTAACACTCACCACGCCCGACACCCACACACAGCAGCTGCGTGAATCATGGGCTCGTAAGGAACTCCATGGCAGACATCACCCACGAACTCAGTCAACCTCATGTCGACATGGAAGCGTCGAACAGATGGCTGACGAGTGGTGAGCTGTTTGGGGAGACCGAAGGGTTCATGATCGCGATACAGGACCAAGTCATCCCCACACTCAACTACAAGAAACACATTCTACACGACGCAAACACACATGACGACAGATGCAGGAAATGCCACACTACACATGAGACGATCGACCACATAATATCAGGCTGTCCCCTTCTGTCCCAAACAGACTACCTCCACCGACACAATCAGGTAGCATCGATCGTTCATCAACCGCTAGCACACAAACACTCATTTATTAAGAACACGGTCCCATACTACAAGTACACACCACAAAGCATACTTGAGTCACCCTCACATAAGCTGTACTGGGACCGTCCCATTCACACAGACAAAACTATACATGACAACAGATCTGACATTACACTTGTTGAAAAGGTCAACAAACAGACCTATCTCATTGATATCGCAGGGCCTGTCAGCAAGAATATGCAGAAAACTCACGCTGACAAGATAAGGAAATACACAGACCTAGCACACGAGCTCCAGAAGCAGTGGAGGCAGGACCGAGTATGTGTTATACCCATCATCCTGTCCGCTACTGGTTTGGTGCCTCACACATTGCATCACAGCCTCAGCACACTAGGACTTCATAAAAACACTTATGCACAACTCCAGAAGGCTGTGGTACTCAACACAACACGCATAGTTCGGAAATTTATGGACACAAGCACACATCCCTAACTATTCTTCCAAACTTTTTTTTTTTTTTTTTTATACACTTGGCAATATGTGTTGTGGTCCTTGACCCGCCATATTGTCTTAGCTGGAAATCCCATGGTTTGAAACTTTTACAATCATAATAATAATAATAATAATAATAATAATCATGCTGTCCACTACTGGTCTGGTGCCTGACACATTGCACCACAGCCTCAACACACTAGGACTTCATAAAAAGACTTATGCACAACTCCAGAAGGCTGTGGTACTCAACACAACACGCACAGTTCGGAAATTTATGGACACAACCACACAACCCTAATTATTCTTCCAATCTTTTTTTTTTTTTTTTTATACACTTGGCAATACGTGCTTTGGTCCTTGACCCCCCATATTGTCTTAGCTGGGGATACCTATGGTTTGAAACTTTTTCGAGATAATAATAATAATATTAATATTAATGATAAAAATAATATTATTTTATAATTAAATAATTTCTACATCTACTGTAACATTCCTACTGATTCACTATCTAAATTTAATTTAATAGTAGAGGCTTTAGGAGAAAAGATCTACTAAAGAAATATGAGAACTTTACATATAAATTTACTTTCAGAAATTTCAAAATATTTCAAATTATATTTGTATTTGTTATTGAACCTAAATTATTGAAAATTTTGATGGTAAAATATTAAAATTTAGGTATGAAAATATACTTATTATGATTTTTGATTAAGAATTAAGTTACTAATGTAATATTTATGTTCCATCACACACATCACACATCTTATCTATCAAACTAGAATTTCTATTCATAATATTAAACATTAACATCTTTTTAAAAGATAGCCGAAAATTTTCTGGTTACAGAAAATAAAATCTGGGGGCACGGCAGTGCCCCCGCCAAGACGAGCCGAAGGCAGGAAGGGCACTACATACCTTTTCTGGAAGTGTTTCGTCGTATTTTCGAACCCTTATAGCTTCGGCCTGGATAATACTAGAGAGCTCAAATTTTCAGGAAAAGATGCAGTTAGCAGACTAATGAAATACGCTAAGTTTCGTTTATTTAGCTTTTATACTTTGGATTTTATTAATACCTAAAATACGTCGATTCCGTCACTGACTCACTGACTCATGATCATCAAAACCTCTAGGGTCCTTCCTGAAGTCCTAGAAAGTTGAAATTTGGTATGCAGGCTAGGATTAGCACACAAACAACAACAAGATTAAGAAATCCGTAATTTTCAACCTCCAACCCCTCATAAAGGGGGGGGGGGGCTGGTTATGTATTATCGAACCCTGATAGCTTCGGCCTGGATAATACTAGAGAGCTCAAATTTTCAGGACAAGATGCAGTTACCATAATAATCAAATACGCTAAGTTTCATTTATCTAGCTTTTATACTTTGGATTTTATTAAGATCTGAAATACGTCGTACCCTCAATGCTTCGGCCTAAATAATACTGTGTAATAATGGGATTTCTTACAAAAGTGCAAACAGCTTGTGTATGCAAGTTAACCAATAGAAAAATAGAAAAGTAGGGTATTGAAAAAAATCCATTTTCTAGATAATCTTAAAACTAAATTTAGTTGTGATAGATAATCTCACCCAAAACATTTCATGTAAAATAAGTTGTCAAGACTCACATGCTCATAGCGCTTTCACTGTTAAAAAGTTATCAGATATCATCCTACAAAAAGAAATGAAATCTCACCCAAAACATTTCATGTAAAATACGTTGCCAAGATGCTCATAACGCTTTCACTGTTAAAAAGTTATCAGAGTTCATATAGTGCCAAGCCCCTCACTGTACATGCCTAACTCTAAAAACCCTACTATCTTGGTCAAAAAGTGTGCCTTGGCATACTCCATATCCTTTACATAACTCCATGGGATTGTGACAGCCACGAAACGGCCAATGCATTCTTTTTGACCAAGATATAGGGTTTTTAGAGTTAGGGCTTGTAGAGTTAGGCCTTGTAGAGTTAGGGGCTTGGCTCTACATGAGATCTCATATCTTTTTACCAGTGAAAGCATTATGAGCGTGTGAGTCTTGGCAACTTATTTTACATGAAATGTTTTGGGTGGGATTCAGATTAGTAAATTCTTTAAATTTAAGCAATGATTTTGAAAGTTTTTAAACCGATGCATAATTACATTGTCGTTTTGTAAAATTTTCAAAATGTTTTAATTCAATTTTTTACATTCAGTAAATCCTCAAGGACGAATTGTGAAGAAAATTATAATAACGAAAATTAAATAAAATTTTTAAATGTTCGGTTATTATAATGTTTTGTTTATTTGACCATTTTTTATGTTTTGTTTTATTCACAGTTATAATTAGAAAAATAACACTAAAAAAAAAAATGAAACCTGTTCAAAACGGAATTTTCAACTTGCTTCTTTTTTTCTGCTCTTTCAGTTTCTGCTATTTGAGATTTTGTAATGTTTCTATAAACAAACGTTAAAAACTTTATCTCAACATCCGAATAGTGAAGAACTTTAGAAATTGAAATTAATAAAAACGTGAATTAAAAAATTCTGAAAAGTACAATAATTGTTTAAATATATTAATAAATGCAAACAAATTTCCGTTAAACTTCAGAAGATTAAAGTTAATTTCTTGTTAAAAATTTTAAAAAATTTAAATTTTGATTTAAAAATTTCCAAAGACAGAAATTAAAGTCCGGGTTACAATTGTTACACAGTTAAAAATAATGTAACTTTTTTAATGTCTACCCAAATGTTTTGACCAACTTTGTAGTTAACAATTTATTAAAAAGTAATTTTAAATAGGCTATTAATAATGAATTGAATTTAGAAATTCAATTGAACCCATTGAATATCTTTAGCATTCTACTCATGTTCCGAAAATTATCAATAACGTTTTTTTTTCGCTTAATAATTCCATCACTCAATGAATTTCATCATTCTCACTGACTATGAATCCCGATAGGTATGTAATAAAGGTGAGATCCATGAGTCTCATGTTGTTGGTGCCCAGAGAAACCTTGTTGTATGTATCATCTGTGATCACTTTCCCCTTACATGTGGCTGCCAGCCTGATTGCGCCAGAAACCAAATTGCTGTAATCTGGTTAAGGCTGAAGTGGTAGATAGGCTCCTGCAGCTCAGCTTCGCCACAAATGTAATTTTGCTTCGTTTTAATTGAAGCGTGTTATATGCGGGTAATTTTAAAACATAGCCATATTTTTAGAAGGGATGGGGTCTAAATATTGCAAGAATCCTCAAACTCCGCATAATTCTTTGTCTTTAAAAAAAAAATCCTTTCTAGAAGAAGTTCATAATTTAAAAATTCTTTTCTATAAAAAAAGAAAATTGAAAAAATATTTATATAATTAACTTATTATAGTGTTTTTCTTTACATTGTAATCTTTAATGTTTCAATAAACTATTACCAATTCTAAGAACTTTTGCTGCCAATGAAGTCCATTCCCTTAATTATGTCAATCTATCAGTGTATTCTTTTGCAGCAGTTTCTTATTGTTGGATGAATAATATTTTAGACGTCAACGTTTACTAAAAAACTCTATGAATCGTTATTTAATTTGATCACTTCTCCTTAAATATGTTGGCTTTTCGTTGTAAAACTGCGAAAAATTTCTTGAAATTCTATACGATGATAGAACATCAATCAATAAACAACTTTTAAGAGTAATTTCATGATTCAGAAAATTTTAAATTCGTCCTAATATATGAAAAATTATATTTACATTTTTACCTTTATTTTGCTAAAAAAAAATCGGAATTTTTTAAAAATTGCATTATTATTATTTTATACAAAACCAATAAAGAGTTAAAATAAACAATTCAATTTACTAAAAGTTGTATAAGTGCATTTCTGAGCTGAACAAGCAATTTTTGAAGTAAAAATAGAACCTATGGTTAATCCACTATTTTTAACCTGACTGTAATGTGACAGTCAGACTTTGCCTCATATGAAGAGAAACAAACACTGAAGAAAAAAGAAACCCAAGCCCTACGCCGGAATTCGAACTCAGGTTCATACATATCAGTCTCATGGCAGATCGTCGCCTTGACACAAGGCTATGCCTGCACGACACTTCTCATAATTAATTGTAGATTAGCTTAAAATGTTTTGTGAAGTTTCGTGTTTTGTTAAATCTATCGAGGTTTTTCTAGCGGTTTCGTGTGTCCAACATTACAATCTCTATTACATCCATTCTAATTTTTTTTTAGAATTTTTTGCTTCAAAAAGAAAGCATAAAATTCTAAAATTACTTGATACTTATTAAATGTTTCATAAAGTCTTTCAATGTGCAGTTAACATTCGATTTATCTTAAACAACGTATTTAAATAATTTATGCCAATTAATTATTTCTGATAATAATATAAAAAAAAGCTATATCTATTATCGATTCATTTATATTCTTTTTTAATACTATTTTTCATAATTTGTTTATATCCATTCTTTCTAGTCAATAAATCCATAAGATATGTTGATTTCCTTGAAAACCTATAAGTGCAATATTTAACATAAAGTCAAAGATTATCTGTCTTTACAAATGGCTAATTCTTAGGAATTTCCATTCGATTGATTTGTCTTTAAGAATAGAATTACAGATTACTGCACAATTCCTGTAATTCTTATAAAGGTTATCCGAAAATTTCAATTGGTCTTATTGAGATATTATTCAAGATTTCACGAATTCAAAATCTTCATTTGCAAACAGTAAAAATCAAATCATAACACTAATTGTTTTAATATTTCATCTCTACAACTTTTAATTTTTTTTTTTTATTATTTATATAATTTGAGTTTTTACAGTCCTACTAGGGAAATTTCCCTGTCAGTAGGTTCTGGAGTTTAATAGTTACAATCTGATTAATTTATGGTTGATAATATGATGCAATGTACATGTAATCTACATATCTACACAGTACAATCAATAAAATGTAAAACATTTAGGAACATTCACTCTAATATGAAGATGCAGACATGTGTATATGTCTCTGTGTATATGTATAATATACACACACAGGAGCGTAAATACACATATGTGCATGTTCAGACTTATATATTTTACAGATATACATTAAAATTATAAAAGTGCGAGAATAAGAGGATATATATTTAAATGTAATTTAAATATTTACATATAGTATAGATATACATTAATACTATAAAAGTTCAAGAATAAGAGGATATGTATTTAAATGTAAATTTAAAATAGTTATGTATGGTACGGATATACATAAATATTATAAAAGTTCAAGAATACGAGGATAAGCATTCAAGTATTTCTACTCACTACAACTTCCTGTTTGTTTTTTGTTTGTTTGTTTTTGTTTTTTAAAAACCAATGCTATAGTTGGTTAGGTAGGTGCTTTTAAGGAAGTTTTAGAGAAGTTCTGTACCCAAGCGAGATATTTTCTGGAGTTTGGATTTTAAAGATATGATATTTCTGTGATGTAATTAAAGAGTTTTCTTTTTAAGTCTTTAAAATTTGTTAGGTTGGTTAGATTTTTGTCAAATTAATTAAATATGTTTACTATTGTTTTACTTTTTAATCTTAATCCGTAGTTATTTCGGGGTTGTTCAAATTTTGGTTTATTATGGAAGTTGTTTCTGGTTGGATAGTGCGTTGTGCATTCAGTGTTATTTAGAAGAGTAAAATAATTCTTTAGTGTGATTGTGCATATTATTTTTTGTCTTGGATATGATATTTTGTGCTTTTTTAGGATATCAAGTTTTTCAGAGCGTGACATTTGCTTGAAATTAGGGAAGATTAGATTTAGTATGTTATCTATTGATTTGTCTATTAAGTCTATTTCGTTCTTGTTAGCATGTATCCAGTTAATTATGCCATAGTTTATTTTTGAGTCAACAAAAGCTTTATAAATTAAGATTTTTGCTTTTAAAGGAAAAGAATTTTTAATTTTGTTGAAAATATAAGTGTAAGTGTTGAGTTTTTTGAGTAATGAGATTATGTGAATCTGCCATGTAAATTTATTGTCAATATAAATACCAAGATATTTGCAATTGTTTATGTTTTCCAATACTTCACATCTGCAATTAACGGTTTGTTCATTGTCTTTGTGTAGACACTCAAATGTGTGTATTTTTAAGCTTGGTATGGTGCTTACGTTTTTGTTTTTAGTTTTGATTACCATGAATTTTGTTTTTGCTTGGTTTATTTCCATTTTGTAGTCATGTGTCCACTTGACAATTTCGTCTGAGTCGTATTGAGTTCTTTGATGAATAGTCTCCATTTCATCGGAAGCATTTATTATTATGAAGTCGTCTGCGTAAGCAAACGCTTTGGAGTATTTGAGTGTCGTGAATATTGTATTCGTATAAATTAAGAATAATAACGGACCAAGATTAGATCCTTGAGGGATTCCTGTTTTTAATTTGTAGAACTTACTTAAGTTGTTCTTAATGGATACCTTGAATTTTCTATTTTTTAAATAGTTACTTATCAATTTTTGTGCGTTACCTCGAATGCCATGTTTTTCTAATTCTTTTATCAGTATGGCATGATTTAAGCAGTCAAAGGCTTTTTTAAAGACTATAAATACAATGGATAATATTTTGCTTTTGTTTAAATTAGTGTTTATGTACTCGTTGAAGTCGTCTAATAAGTTTGTGGTACTGGAATTTTTTTTATAGGCATACTGGTTAGTGTTTATGGTTTTATTTTTTTCTATGAAATTGTATATGGTGTTTGTTATGTGTGATTCGAAGATTTTGGAGATGTTAGGTAAGACTGATTTAGGACGGTAGTTGATTATCGAAGTTTTTTTCCCACTTTTGTAAATGGGGATGATTTTTGCCCATTTCCATTTTTCTGGGAACTTACATGTTTTTATGATTTGTTTTGAGATTTCGCAGATGATTTCTGTATACGACTCGATGTGTTCTTTGATTTCCTTTATAGGTATTTTGTCCAGTCCAACTGATTTACTTGATTTCATATTGATTAAAATTCTATTCACATCATTTGGAGACATTTCATTTAGTACTATAGAGCCTGAAGGTGTGTTGAGGTTATGATTTAGAAAATTGCTGTTACATTTGCATTCTTTTATGTTGCCAATATTGCCAAAATGTACCCCAAAATCTTCTAGTGTTTTGTTTGTGCCTTGCTTATTTACGATATAAGATAAATTATTGTCTGTGTTTTCTTTTTTGCTTGTATTTATTGTATCGTTTATTATTTTCCAGTATTCTTTGTTATTGTTGTAGTTTTTTTCAAGCTGATCAGAGTAATATTTTTCTTTGTTTTTTTTTATTAAGTTCATTGTCAAATTCCTGACCTTTTTTTATTCAAGGGCCTACGCAATGTTCGTTTTATTGTTTTTGTGTTTTTTATATAGCTGATCTTTTTCTTTAATGAGTTTATAAATCTCATCTGTCATCCATATTTGTTTAAATTTTTGGTTCTGATTTTTCTTAGCATTAGCGAAATCACTATCATTTGTATTGATATGTGTCTTGTGTTCATGCAGGATTTGTAGCGAATTTTATAAAAATGTTTGAGAGTTTTGTTTACATCATGATAGTGTGAGTATGTTGTTTTTCTAACAACTTACTTATTTGTGAATTGAAGTAGGCAACGTTAGATATAGACATAATTAGTTTCTGCTTAATTTTTCTTTCGTTGTTGGTGGGAAAGTTAGTTTTGGTATTTGTTAATTTGATAAGTATCATATTATGATCTGAGATATTGTTATCAATTACATAACCTGTTACGATGGAATCTTTTATTTTTCCAAAGCAGTGATCTATGCAGGTTTCAGAATGCCGGGTTTTAGTCGTGGATTCTCTGGTGTTTCTGTGATATAGTGTTGTAAGCCATGAGTAGAGCATATTTTTAGATAATTTTAAGTTTCATAGTTGGGAATTTTTTTACTTATGTCTATGTTAATATCACCAATTACCAGTATATTTTTGAAGGTTTTGATTAGTTGATCTAAATTCTTATCTAATTCTTTACAAAAGCTGCCTTTATCAAGATGAGGGGGTCTGTATATTGATAGTAATATAAGTTTATCTTCTTTGTTACCTTTCCCATTATGCTTTATTTCGCAAGTTATATTTTCGTAATTCGTTGTGTTAATTAAGTGTTCTGTGATGTTGAGGTTACTTTTATAAAATATAATGATGCCGCCTCCTCTTTTATCAATTCTAAGTTTATGAATGGTTTGAAAATTTTGGATTTGATACCAGATCATTTCGGAGTTTTTAATGTTCACTTCATTCAAAACAATAATGTCAATTAGATCCAAGAATTTACTAATGTTACAGATGAAGTAATCAAAGTTTTTCTTAAAGCTTCTGATATTTTAACATAATATTGTCATTTGATCAGATTTGTACAAGGTAGCCTTACCTGACTCGAACCAATCATCAATACTATGGAAAGAGTTTGATTTTTGTTCTTCTGTCATTCTATCTGCCATTTTTTTTTTATAGCTTTGTTAGGTCTTCTTCCTTTGTTATTTTGAG